>SKCR01047032.1:0-93773 GCA_019454045.1 Zanthoxylum bungeanum | reverse complement strand
AACTAATCATAGGGACCTCTCTTCATTTATATATCTAAGGTGATCTAACACAAATGACGAGAGTGCAATTTCCTTTTGTTACATAGTTAATTTGCTACAACAACACAATGATCTGTGCAAATAGTGACGCTATGGGTCATTTTGTCCAACAGGTTTCCCTCAGGATAACCTATATTGGCACTTATCTCCATTTGGGTCCTTAGTTTTGTATCATCCAAACGTTATGCCTGGCTACCCAAATTATCAGGAATGAGAAACCTTGTTTCTTCCTGTTCATATCCTATATGCTCTGTCAACATATTTCGATGGAACTTATTCTAAATAAGTTAATTGCACTGTTAAAACTTATCCGTTGAAGGAAATGGTATTCAGAGCGACTCTTGATTAATCTTATCATGTCTAAAATGATTCGGTTAATCCGTTCGGACACACCGTCACTTTGACGTGTTCCGGAGGAGTCCTCATTTGAAAGAATACTATACTCTTTGAAGTACATATGAAACTTACTGCTTAAGTGTTTTCATACGGTCTTACCGTGGCGGCATAATACTATATCCGATCTGTTTGTCTATTTCGTGTCGAAACTCTAAAAAATTTCCGATTTGTGTTCTTCAAAAGAAACACATAACCATAACGTGATGCCACCATCCGTTTTAGGGTCACGAAATATTCATTCTACATCTAACCTAGCTAGACATGGGCCCCTTACTTCACCATGAATAGGGCTAACAGATCGGTGGCCCTTTTACTATTACCAAGTAAATAGTATTTTAGGTACTTTACCTAATAAACTATATTCGCAGACCTTATTTGAATAGTCAAATCAGTCCTAGTACCCACTCTTCAAAAGTGTGGATATACGAGTCTCGTTAAATTGTGTCATAGACAACAATGCCACAAATAAGTCTCTATTGATCAAATCAATTTGAGCTATTTATTTGTTATTTTATTTGTTTGAGATTTATTTATATTCAAAATATAATTTCTGTTATTTACATCTAATGTATTTATCTCAGTATCATCTTTATATAATAAAACACTTAGTGTTCTATAATATAAAGGTTTTATCCGCAACGGATTAAACACTGATATAGAGATAATGTCTCTAGTCAAACTAGTTACATTATAACAGTTCCTAATTTAAGTATATACCAAAAGGGTAGTTCCTAAACTTAGGTATCTACGGTCGAAACAGCGACTTTCGTCCCGTTTCCGATTCGCAGAGCAATCTCAGCTTGAAGTCAGTATCCTGCTCAAAGCAGATTCTGAACATCAATACATATATTTTATGTACCACACTAAGTATTTAAAATCTAATTTCAATACTAGCTGTGAACATAACTAAGACAAATATTTTTAAAGTTAGAGCCTCGCCCTTTCTTTAATTCCTTCGTGTCTGCCATATCCAAATGGTAGTCACTTTGGGATATGTCAATTATCCTTTTCAATATTTCAGAAACCTTAGGCCAAGCCTTGGGTTTTTAGAATATCGAAACGATTGTGCACCTCGTGCTACATGCCCAATTGCAAACTTTGACTTTATCTCCTCTAGAATAGTCAATTAATTCTCCAAGAATTATAAATTGCAATTTTAATACTTCTTAATCTAAAATTAGATTTATGACAAGTATATTAAATTACGCATTAAAGTCATCATCACATAAATCTTCCAAAGATTTTATGCTCTACTTATTTTGCTTAATTTTGGGCTTAAGGTATAATAAGTTATTTTATCAAATAAGTAACCTATTATTTATTCCAATTATTTAAAATATTTTAATCCCAGATTATATTTTAAATATCCAACTTTTTCAATTTTATCTTGATTACAATAGTCCAACTATTTAATCAACGATTAGTGGTACTATACATATTATAATGATTATAATAGTCCAACTATATAATCAATATAATCCAAATTAATTAACCTCAATACATTGATTACTATAATCCAATTATAAAATCAACTGTAAACTGAAATTATTAATTCAAATATATTGATTAATATAATCCAATTATATATAATCAAGTATAATACAGTCCAACTGTTTATTAAAACAACAATTTAAATATTAGTCCAACTAACATTTAATCTAATGACGAATAATTTAAATGAGCGCGTATGGCGAGTAATTGAACGAGTATTGCAAATTCAATTCTTACCTCCCACTATTTTCGTCGAGCCTCTAACCCTCTGTCGAGTACTCGGGAACCGTGTTTCCTAGTGGGCTAGGATCCCGTTAAATATCACACAATCTTGACTTTGGCCAACAAATTGTATGATAATTACTAGGTAGATCTCTAAGATCAATTGGATCTCATCCAACTCCTAGATCCAGTAGGTGGACATCCAAGTCCCAAACATACATCTTATATATGCCTATACATCGAATGTATACCCTAACATGTTTTCCTCTGAATCAACTAGGCCTTGGCTTTGGCACAACAAACCTAGTGATCCCAGTCAAGCGCGGACCCATTGACATGGAAGCTTCGTAATCAATGTCAATGGACAAGAAGTGGTCTTGACTTTGGCCAACAAACCACAAACTTGGACACGACACCAATATGGAACAAAGCCTCGGATTCAAACACATCTTCGAC
Organism: Zanthoxylum bungeanum; assembly: GCA_019454045.1. NCBI lineage: Eukaryota > Viridiplantae > Streptophyta > Magnoliopsida > Sapindales > Rutaceae > Zanthoxylum > Zanthoxylum bungeanum. The sequence goes on along the minus strand of SKCR01047032.1, from coordinate 91,169 downwards.
GGACAAGGGCTTGACTTTGGCCAACAACCCCTGCCAATCTCGGATCTTGAGTAAGAATCACTCAATGGAAGGAAAATAAACGCTTGATATTTAACGAGGGTTTTTTCGTTGCAAATTGGCTACCAATTTATTATCTTTGTTAAGGTCTCATCATCATACACCCTTAAACATGCATTCTAAACACATAATAAAGCGCATATGTAAAATAATAATGATATGCGGATGGATATTTTACACATTGATCCTAGATCAATCTCTCATTTTCTCTCTCCAAAGCTAGCACATGTAATTACTTCTACCCGTTACACTACACTTCTAAAGAAACCTCATTTACATGGAGGGGAATAGGTGAGAAGAGAATACAAAGAATAGGAGATAAGGCTCGACACGCATGTCCAATTTAATAAATCAAATTTTTACAACAATTTCTAAAAAATCGCCCCACCCGGCTAATATCCATCCGATATGCATTATTCAAACATCACAACCATGTATTCATACAAGCATGTTATCAATCAATCTAATCCAATTAATTAATCTTGATAATTAGTGATCATCCAATGTTCAAACAAAGATTTGATTTTATTCGAGTCAAACTCGTATTGCGAACACGTACTCAAAGTACGATTTCTCAAATAAAATTAAATTACATGATTAAATCCAATTAAATACGTATTTAATTCTAATTCATTATTTAATTCCAAATTAAATATTACACTTTATAAAATAACCTTTACGACTTAAATTCCAAATTTAATCGTTACGGGTCTCAAAGCCCGATTAATATCCAATATTAATTTAATTAAAGTCTAATGGGCTTTTAATTAATTCTTGAGGCGTGGACTTTTGGTCAACTCACTCGGGTCAAACCGAATAACCAAATCAATACGGGAGTTACCCCATAAGCCCATAAATTAATTTAGGCCCATTAGGCCCAATTAAACGTTAAAGGTTCATTAGTCGCATTTGGGCCTTTTGGAAGCGGTTTTGGGCCTAATTGGATCCAACCAATTTTGGCCTAAACCAACTTTGTACAACAAAGTCCCAATAACCCATAACAACTTTGAAAGCCCAAATCCAATTTTAAGCCCAATAATTTAATTCCAAAAATTCCAAATTTTCCAATTAAATTACCTAAAGTGTATAGCATTATTAATTGCCAAATCAAAGTTTCCAAAACATCAAATTTGTCCATTAATCATGCTTAACATCAATTAATCATGTCCAACATAATTAAATCAAAATCAAACCCAATTTCATGCTTCAAGAGTCTCGGCCAAAGGGGAAAAATATGCCCAAATCAAATTCAATCCAATTGAACCCAATCAAACATAAATTCAACATCCCCAAATGATTTCCAAGTCATCCAATGAACAAAAAATCAAAAATCCAAGACATTAGGGAGCTAATCAAATTCGGCCATCACAAGCAAATTGGGGAAAAATTGTTCCAAACACTTTTCATCAAATTGATCTAATCAATCATCAATTAAACAACATTCAAGCATTCTAAATCATCCAATTTCATTAAACATGCTCAAAATCAAGTTTACCCCCAATTTGTCATGCCCAAATTTAGGGAAAAATGGATCCAACCAAATTTCATGAAATTGATTATGCACAACATCAATTCAACCTCATTCAAGCATACTATACTAAACAATTTAATCATTTGATGCTCAAATTGAGTTTACCCAATTAAAGTTTGGCAAACATTAAGCAAATTGGGGAAAATCAATCCAATTAATTTTTCATCAAATTGATTACATATAACTCTAATTTATTCATATACAAGGATTCTTAAACAAACAATTTGTTAAAATCATGCTTAAATCAAAAAGCCCCAAATTTTGCTCAAGAACCCTAATTCGTTTTATGCAACCAATAGCTCTGATACCATTGTTGAGTTTCAATCAAGTCCCAAGATCATAAATCATGCATAAAAACGAGTTGAACACAACCAAGGAGTAAGGAGGAATTCATACTCACATTGATGGGTTTTGATGAAATGAAGAATACAAGCCTTCAAGCTTCTCAAACTCGCGGTAATGGAGCTCCTTGTGCTGCTGGACTGCTCGGTTTTGGTCCTTCTTGTCTCTCCAAGATTCGGCCATGGATGGACTCCATGGAAGCTCCAAGCTTCAAGCTTTTCCATGCTCATAAATTCGTTTACCTATCACCATAATATAACCCATGTGTGTGCTAGCACTACTCTTCTTAATTGCTTCTCAAAATTTCGGTCAAACCAGAAAATTTTGTGAAGAAATCGGCTTGAAGCCGTGAGAGGGAGAAGAGAGAAAGATCAAGGGTTTTTGGCTCCAAAAGCCTAAAACCGTGAATCCACAAAACAAGAGAGAGAAAGTGATGCTTTTTATATATCATTTTATTTTTCTTTATTTACCAGTAATATAAAATAAAAGGATATACAAAACTTTAATTAAAAAGTCAAAAAGCAAAAAGCAAAAGCTTTCAACTTTTCACCCATCACTTCTACTTTTACATCAAGTCACTTCACTTTAATAAAGTGACAACATATCATATCAATCACTCAAAGTGACAAGTGATTTGACAATTGACGCGACTAGTGATTTGACGCTTGATGTGACTTGCGTGTCGCGTTCGAATTCGAAATGCGAATGCGCTCGCAATCAATCTCGGGCTCGGGTTCGCTAATTCCAAATTAACGAATTTTCCGTCGCGTCGTAATTAAATCATTACGCCTAGCGAAATCACTATTCACACGCCGCTAACGAATTAATTCTAAATTAATTCGTTCGCCCGAATTAAAATCTAATTTTAATTCCGCGTCGAAATCCAATTTCTAATAATATATCAAATATATTATTTTATCGATTAATTCCAAATTAATCGTTCTCTCTCTTTAATTAATATTTTATCCCAGATAAATATATCTCCGTGATTAATCCCAGATTAATTTTCTCTCTCTTCTAATTAATCCTAGATTAATTAAGTGCGAGTTATACATCATCGGTGAATCTTCAGGAAGCGACCCATGAGATCTCCGGATATGTTGGCAGTAAATACGGTCGTCGGATTATCCGAACACGTAAGTACCTCGTACTACGTTTATACCGATTTACAAGACAAGGTTTGCTTCTAGCAAAGCGCCATGCCTACCCAATCAATTCTCCAGAAATATTCTTCCAGGAATATATAGATCTGTATCAAGCGTAGTATACCGTAGTATTGTGTATATCGGCCCAGTATCGGATAGTCACGTGTTAGGGCTGGGGCTGGATAAGTGTCTGCCCCGTCCGAAGCACATGTCGGATGTCTGGTAACTAGTCTCTATAATCGGATATTCATGACCTGGTCACAATATCCTGATTGGTTGCGCAACACTTAAGAGCACTAATACCATATCCTGCGTGACATCATCTCCATATGACTGAAGTGATACTTCCGTCTTGACATCACACCCAATACACTACGACTCTCTGATAAACCCAGAATGGTGTACGCAGAACCGGTTAAAGCCCTGTACCACCAAGACCAAAGTCTATCGATTATCGTAAGTACTAGCGATGCAAGTCTCAGGTTAAGACTATACACACCTACCTTGATTTCGGCCTCCCATAGACACATAGTCATAATACCAATGGGATTCCGAGGGGTCCATCCAGAGCGAAGCTGTTTCCCGTACCATCAATGAAACACGACCTCCTATCGCACTTGCATAAGTATCCAATACTTATATTTATGAGAACTATGCCGTTGTGCCCTTACAACCCGCACAAGTGCAATACTAGCCTATTCCGCATTATCGATGTCCTGTCTCGATAATACTCCGGTTATGGATATTTAATGATTAATCCTTCGGGGATTGATACTGTCTCATATCATTCTCAATCCAGGAACTAATCATATGGACCTCTCTTCATTTATACATTTATGGTGATCTAATCACAAATGATGAGAGTGCAATTTCCTTGTTACATAGTTAATTTGTACAACAACACCGTGATCTGTACAAATAGTGACGCTATGGGTCATTTTGTCCAACATTAAGCACTTAAGTTGTCATCACATGAATCTTCCAAAGACCATGCTCTACTATTGTTTAACTCCGGGCTTAGGCCTAATACGTTATTTTATCAAATAAAGTAACATATTAATTTCCAGAACCATCCTGAAACTTTATTCCCAATTTGAAAATTAAACCATTTAAATACATTTTCCCTAGGATTATGTTTTAAATGTCAATCTTTCAATTATATCTTGATTCTAATAGTCCAACTATTTAATCAATGATTTCGGTACTATTAATTATAACGATTACTATAGTCCAACTATTTAATCAACTATAATTAATTAAATCAAATGTATTGATTATTATAATCCAATTATATAATCAAATATAAATGAATAGTTTGAATACAGTCCAACTGTTAATTAAAACAATGTTTTAAATATTAGTCCAACTAACATTTAATATATTTGATGAATGATATTTGTTTGAGCACGTATGGAAAGTAATTAAACGAATATTGCAAATTCAATTCTTGCCTCCCACTATTTTTCGGTGAGCCTCTAACCCTCTGTCGAGTACTCGGGAAACCGTGTTTCCTAGTGGGCTAGGATCCCGTTAAATATCACACAATCTTGACTTTGGCCAACAAATTGTATGATAATTAACTAGGTAGATCTCTAAGATCAATTGGATCCGATCCAATTCCTAGATCCAGTAGGGGGGCATCCAAGTCCGAAACATATATCTTATATATGCCAATATATCCAATATATTGCCTAACCTTTTTCCTCTGAATCAACTAAGCCTTGGCTTTGGCACAACAAACTTAGTGATCCCAGTTAAGCGTGACCCATTGACCATGGAAAGCTTCGTAATCAATGTCGATGGACAAGAAGTGGTCTTGACTTTGGCCAACAAACCACATCTTGGACAAGACAGCGATATGGAACAAAGCTCTCGTGATTCAAACACATCCTCGACGGACAAAGGCCTTGACTTTGGCCAACAAACCATTGCCAGTCTTGGATCTTGAGTTAGAATCACTCAATGGAAGGAAAAACGCTTAATATTTGTTAGGGTTTTTCGCGTGCAAATTGGCAACCAATTTATTATCTTTGTTAAGGTCTCATCATCATACACCCTTAAGCATGCATTCTAAACACATAATAAAACGCATATGAATAAAATAATAATGATATACGGATGGATACTTTACACATTGATCCTAGATCAAATCTCTCCCTTTCTCTCTCCCGCTAGCACATGTATCACTTCTACCCGTTACACTACACTTCTAAAGAAACCTCATTTACATTGAGGGGAATAGGTGAGAAGAGAATACAAAGAATAAGGAGGTAATAATGCTGGACACGCATGTCCAATTAATAAATCAAATTTATTACAATAATTTCTAAAATTGTCCCACCCATCTAATATCCATCTGATATACATTATTCATGCATCGCAACCCTGTATTCACACAAACATGTTATCAATCAATCTAATCAAATTAATTAATCTGATAATTAGTGACCATCCAATGTTCAAACAACGATTTGATTTTGTTCGAGTCAAACTCGTTTTAGGAATAAGTACTCAAAGTACGAATTCTTGAATTAAATTAAATTACAAAATTAAATCCAATTCAATTTGTATTTAACACTAATTCACTATTTAATTCCAAATTAAATACTACACTTTATTAACGAACCTTTACGATTTAAATTCCAAATTTAATCGTTACGGGTCTCAAAGCCCGATTAGTATCCAATATTAATTTAATTAAAGTCCAATGCGCTTTTAATTAATTTCTTTAAGGTGTGGACTTCGGCAACCAAAGCCCAATCAAGGAATTACCCATAAGCCCAGAAATCAATTTAGGCCTATTAGGCCCAATTAAACTTTAAAGGTCCATTAGTCGCATTTGGGCTTTATGGAAGCGGTTTTGGGCCCAATTGGATCCAACCAATTTTGGTCTAAACCTAACTTGGCACAACCAAGCCCATAACAATATTTCAAGCCTAATTTCCAAAATTAGCCCGATTCAATTAAACACCAAAGTGTATAACACAATTAATCACCCAAATCAATATTTCCCAAACACCAAATTTGTCTAATTAATCATGTTTTTTAACAACAAAACATGTCCAACACATTTCATCAAAAATCAAACCAATATCATGCTTTATAGCTCTCGGCAATTTGGGGTTATTTGTGTCCAATTTTAAATCTAATCCAATTGAATCCAAATCAACATTAAATCAATATCCCCAATTGTTTTCAAGTCATCCAATGAATCAAAAAACAAAATTCCAAGACATTTAGGGCTAGTTGACATTCGGCCAAAACATAAATTTTGGGCCAATTTGTTCCAAACAATTTTTCATCAAATTGATCCAATCAATCATCAATTAAAACACATTTAAGCATATTCATTCATCCAATTTCATAGATTCATGCTCAAAATCAATTTACCTAAATTTTAAGCCCTTATCAAATTTCATGATTTTCAATCGCTCTGATATCATTGTTGGAGTTTCTACGGCCCCGAGGATCGATTATCAAGCAAGAAATACATGTGAATACAATCGAGAAGTTGCGGAATACTCACATCGATCGGTTGAGCGACGCGAGAGGCAACAAAAATTTGGTTTCAGCTCACTGTCAAGCTCGGCAGTGGGCTGCTGTTTGCTCCTCAAATTCGACCATGGATCATCTTCATCAAGCTCCAAGCTTTGTGATTTGATTCCAAGCTCATTGCTTGACTTCCCTATCACCTTCGCATGTCTCTCGGAGTGCTATCTCTCGATGGTTTTGCCACAAAATCATCACACTTGCTTCCCATCTTGCTCACGATTTTCCCAGAAAAACAGAACAAGAAATGCCCAAATGGGCATGAGAGAGAGGGGAGTTTTGAATCCAAACCGTAAAACAATGAGAGAGAATGAGTTGATTAATTATTTTTAGGTTTTTGTATATCTAATACACAAAACCAAAAAGTCAAATACCAATTAAAAAATTGTAAATGCCTTTCAAGCTTTTCAACAACTCCCATCAATCAATCAATCAAATTGTCACATCACTCAAAGTGACATATGATTTGACGCTTGATGTGACTAATGATTTGACGCTTGATTTGACTTGAGTACCGCACTCGAATTCGAAATGAGAATGCGCTCGCAAACAATCCCGGGATCGGGTTCGCTAATTCTAAATTAACAAATTTTCCGTTGCGACGTAATTAAATGATTATGCATAGCGAAATCACTATTCACATCGCTATCGAATTAATTCTAAATTAACTCGTTCGCCCGAATTAAAATCTAATTTTAATTCCTCGTCGAAATCTAATTTCGTTTAAAATATCGAATATATTAATTTATCGATTAATTCCAAATTAATCGTAATCTCTCTTTTATTGATATTTTATCCCATATAAAATATCTCCGCAATTAATCCCAGATTAATTTTGCTCTCTCTTCTAATTAATCCCAGATAAATTAAGTGCGAGTCATACGTCATTGGTGAATCTTCGGGAAGCGACCCATGAGATCCCCGATATGTTGGCAGTAAATTCGGTCGTCGAACTATCCGAACACGTAAGTACCTAGTACTACGTTGTACCGATTTACAAGACAAGGTTGGCTTCTAGAAAAGCGCCATGCCTACCCAATTCTCCAGAAATATCCTTACAGGAATATAAGATTTATATAAGGCGTAGTATACGTGGTATTGCGTATTTCGATCCAGTATCGGATGATCACATACAAGGCCTGGGGCTGGTACAATGTCTACCCCATACGAATCATATATCGGATTACGAGTAACTAGTCTCTTTATTATTGGATAATCATGACCAAGTCAAATTATCACGATGGTTGCAACCTTTTAGAGAACCAGTTCTGTATCCCTACGCGATCATCATCTCCATATGACTGGAGTGATACTTCTGTCTTGACATCATAGCCAATACAATACGATTCTCAATATACCCAGAAGAGGCGTACGCAGAACTTGTTAAAGCCCTGGACGACCATAACCAAAGTATATTGATTGTCGCAAGTATTAGCGGTGCAAGTCTCAGGTTAAGACCAAATACACCTACCCTGATTTCGGACTTCTATAGACACATAGTCATACTACCAATGGAATTCCGAGGGGTTCTATCCAGGGCGAAGCTGTTTCCCGTACCATCGGTAAAACAAAACCTCCTATTACACTTGCATGAGTATCCTATACCCAAATATATGAGAACTATGTCGTTTGTGCCCTCACAACGCGCACAAGTGTAATACTAGTCTTTTACGTATTTATCGATGTCCAATCTCAATAATACTCTGACTAGGGATATTTAATGATTTATCCTTCGTGGATTGATACTGTCTCATATCATTCTCAATCCCGGAACAAATGATAAGGACCTCCTATCATTTATACATCTTGGTGATCTAATCACAAATGATAAGAGAGCAATCTCATTTGTCATATAGTTAATTTGTACAACAACATCATGATCTGTACAAATAGTGACGCTATGGGTCATAATTGTCCAACAAAATAAACAAAATAAAATGCAATAAATAACTTTAAAATGAAGTTATAATTTTGAAAAGAGAGTAATAATTTTTTCCTAAAGTTATATCAGAATTCACACCTTTTTGGCAATGGTTTTGTTTTTTTAATATAACATCTTCAATCTTTGTAGCGAGCTTTGGGTCAGTGACTCCCAAACCAGTTTGCTTTAGGTCATTAGGTGTTAAGACACCCCTACGGACTTAATTACTCGGATCTCAGATTTTAAAAGTTCTACCGTTTGACACGAACAATCACTGTTTACCGAGGCAAGACGTCCGGTTACTAAGTAGAAACTTTATTATTATTAACTCATGCTTTTTAGTTTGATGCAAATAACCACTGCTTATTGAGGCAAGATGTCCGGTTACTAAGTAAAAGAATAGTTAATTATTTATATACATAATTTTTTTTTATTACATCGCTCTCAGGTGCTTCTTCCAATAAACTAAACACTGAATATTACAAACTTTTCACTTACGACCCATGTCCGTATGTTACCATGTATGTTGATAATACTTTTCAAATAAGTATATGAAGATCCAATTTAGTCAGTATTATGGAGAATTCATGAATTTAAATAATTCAAAATGAAATAAACAAACATTAACTTGTTAAGAATTAGGTTGAGATACGTCTCAGGAGTGGAAACTCCTTACACAGCTATCTCAAAGCAAAATTCCCCCTAGTTAGTCAAGTTTAAAACATAAAAACACATTTTTTAAAATAAAAATAAAGAAAAAACAACATAAAAAAAATAAAAATAAGATACTAATCAACTATTCCCATCCCCCAAACCTAATTAAGACATTGTCCCCAATGTCTAACAAAAAAAAAAGTTTAGAAGACAATACCTGGTTAGAGTGGAATTCTACATCTAAAAAAAAAACTAAAGGTTAAGATCCAGATTTATCCGACGCTTCTTACCACGATCATTATCAGACCAGTTTATCTTGGAAAAGATAGGGTCAATTTTTGGTTCGAAGGCTAAGAGTTGATCAACTAAATCATTGGATGTTATGGTAGTGAAAAGGATATCTTTTACAGATTTTGAAAGGAACCTATTCTCCTGGAATCTTCAAGAAACACAAAAATAAAGTCAAAAAATCCATCAACATTAAACATTACAATTATTTTCTGGTGTATGTTCAAGTTTGCCCAAGATATCACTGTGAAAATTTCCTCCATCGTGTCTAAGCCACCTGGCAAAGCAATAAAAGCATAAGCAGAGTTAATCATTTCAATAAGTCGTTCGGACACACCTGATACAATACATTCCTCTCATTTCGATTGTCCGATAAGATTTGTGTCCGCCAAAGGTTTTGGGATGATTCCCAAAACTTGACTACCTCCTTCTTGTACGGCCTTTGAAACGTAACCCATCAGTCCAAGATTGCCACCTCCATACACTAAGTGCATATTCCTCTCTACCATGACCCTACCCAATTCTTTTGCTGCTTCAGCGAATTCTAGTTTAGAACCAGAACTAGTACCACAAAACACACAAATGTTAACAACTCGTCTTCTTGAAGTTGCTTCCATTTTTTTTCTTAATAATATTTTCTCAAATCTAGATGTGTTGAAGAAAGCAATGACGAGATGAATTTATAGATCCTGAAAAAGGTGAATAATATTTTCACTAGTACTTGCCATATGACAATTATTAGCTGAATAATAAAATAAATCGTAAAAGTGAAAAAGTTTGGATCATGTCGGCGAAAATAAAAGAAAATAACAAAAAAAATCACAATTATTTTTTAAAGACAAAGAAATCAAAATTATGTAAAGATAGTAATGGTTTGAATGACCTCTATGTGTCAGGGACAAGCTTTCCATCCAATTTTCTTATAAATTGGCAAATATGGACTTTTAAAGTAAGATTCCTGAGACTCAATTGTTGTCTTTCTCTTCGAAACTATGTATGTAAATTGTGAATTGCGTGATAGACATATCTACTGGGATGCGTCTCAAGAGTTAATGATATATCATCTAGAGACTCCTTACTCTTGTCATCTCTAATGAATTTTATTTTATCTTCGCGATTATCAGACACCATTCCTAAATAACGACAACGAGTATTGCATGTACAACGTGCACATTTATAACAAACACCTAATCGTTTAGCTCTTCTTTTCTTAGCATATGTGCTTTTTCCTAAACCAGGCAGAAATGAAATAAAAGTGTCAGATAACTCATCTGCCAAGTGAACTCGTGCTTCAATTATCCAACGAATATCACTAGGAATACCTTTGATCATCAGATGTCTCATTCTTTCAATGCGTGCTTTGTAGATTTTCATCAGAGAGTTTTGAGGGAGAGAAGGAAAATGCTTTTAAAGTTTTGTGAGAACGTCTTCCATCATGTCTGTGACTTTTCCTACAAAAATTAAATACACAAAAAATTAAACACACAAAATCTCAATATATACACAAATTTCATGGGTTGCCTCCCTACTAGTCCTAAGTTTAACATCGTCAGCTAGACATGACTGCCCAAACGTTAGGTTGGATCAGCAAGTGTGAGACTTTTTTTTCAGTTAAACGATTCTCCCCAATAGTGTTTGACACGTTGGCTGTTGACCCTGGATGTGTTGTTGGAGTTGGGGTTATGTATCTCAACTAATTCGTAGGGTAACACCTGGGTAATCACAAATGGACCTGACCACCGTGATTTCATCTTGCTAGGGAAAACTTTCAACCTTGAGTTGTATGACAATACCCACAGCCCTGGTTCTAGTTGTTTGCGCACTATTTTCTGATCATGCCACTTCTTGGTATTTTCTTTGTACAATTTGGCATTCTCATAAGCATGAAGGCGAAATTCTTCCACTTTGTTCAATTGTAAGAGTCGTTTCTCTCATGCTGCTTGCAGATCAAAATTTAGCTTCTTCATTACCCAGTACGCTTTATGTTTGAGCTCCACAGGTAGATGGCATGCTTTCCCAAACACCATTCGATATGGGGACATTCCAGTGAGTGTCTTGTAAGCTATTCGGTAGGCCTATAATGCGTCATCCAATTTTGTAGACCAGTCCCTCCTTGTTGAACCAACGGTTATGTGGACACATCACAGAGGTACGGTGATACTGTCCGGGCTCGCGGCCCGGTTGGGAGTACGGAGTAGCCCGCGGGGGACTAAATCAGAGAATAAATGGAGTCGCCACCCAGTGTGAACTGGGAAATGATTTAAGGCCGCACTCACCCATTTCAAAGGAAGACCTCAAACCGTTGGGTTCAGAATGGTCCCTTACTTGTGCCAATTGTAATGAAGTGATTTATGCAATAGTATAACCAAGTCTTATGCAACACATGCAAGATAATGTAATCAACACACAAGATTCCACACCCATAAACGTAAATAAAATAAAATAAAAGACAAAGGCATAATTTCATAGACATATTAAACCAAGAAGTGCAAGAGATGTAAATAAATAAAAACTGTAAAAGCAGTAATAAAAATAGGTAATTAGGTGCATAATGCAAAAGAAATTACCAAAGAAGCAAACATGCATGAAATGTGATGAAAAGAAATATATTCCCTGTATGTGCGTTCGTCCATCATTCGAAAACACGTTCGAATGGTAAACAGGATGCATGCGTTCGTGTAGCGTTTGGAAACACGTTCGAACGAGATTACAAAAGTGGTATCTAAAATGACACGAACATATGCGTGAATGTTCCTCAAGCGGTATGTGGAATTGTATCCCAAGTACAGACCGCACTACCGTCCATTCGGATTCGGCTACAGAATTTACGTCTGGGTTTCCATCCGATATACCGCAAGAGATAGCAAACACCAAACATAAACATGGCATGAATGCGAAAATGAAGAGATGCAAAACAACAACCAAAACAAAGATAAACGAAGTCAATAGAAGAAGGGCGCAATGAACTATGGTAGAGGTAGCCTTTAGGCATTTCCCTCGAATAGAGGACCTTTAACCCACGTGATTAGCCCATGCGCACTAGATAACAATGCATGAATAAACAAAGTGATGATATGCAAAGGGTAAATAACATAATGATGAAAAAGATGTGACCATGACCGACATCTATATAGGACCTCGTAGGCCCGATTGAACGTATCTCACGTTCCATCAAACATACTTCGTCCGGCCCAGCAAAACATCGTGGCAAAGGTAGCCTTTAGGCGAGTCCCTCGAATAGAGGACCTTTAACCCACATAATTAGACCATGCGCATCAAGTAACAATGCATGAATAAACAAAGTAATAATATGGGACCTCGTATGCCCGATTGAACGTATCTCACGTTCAATCAAACGTACTTCGTCCGGTGCGACAAAATATCGTGGCAAAGGTAGCCTTTAGGCGTTTCCCTCGAATAGAGGACCTTTAACCCACATGATTAGCCCATGCACATCAAGTAACAATGCATGAATAAATAAAGTAATAATATGGGACTTCGTATGCCTGATTGAACGTATCTCATGTTCAATCAAACGTACTTTGTCCGGCGCGGCAAAACATCACGGTAAAGGTAGCCTTTAGGCATTTCCCTCGAATAGAGGACCGTTAACTCACATGACTAGCCCATGCACATCAAGTAACAATACATTAATAAACAAAGTAATAATATGGGACCTCGTATGCCCGATTGAACATATCTCACGTTCAATCAAACGTACTTCGTCCGGCGCGACAAAATATTGTGGTAAAGGTAGCCTTTAGGCATTTCCATCAAATGGAGGACCTTTAAACCAACATAATTAGCCCATGCGCACTAGATTACAATGCATAAACAAAGGAACAATGCATAGAATGTAAATAGTGGAACAATAAACATGGATTTAAATCACGAAATGAAACACGTGCTTGACAATTTCTCAAGCGGTACGGGGAGTTGTATCCCAAGTACAGACCACACTACCATCCATTCAGATTCGGCTACGGAATTTACGTCTGGGTTTCCATCCTATATACCGCAAGAGATGGCATCGACCGTTTAACATAACGCAATCATTAACCCAATGTATACATGAAATATGATAATGCATGTGATGAAATAACAATAAATAACGGAAGTGATAAATAATAAACTAAGTGTGAAGCATTAAAGGAAGAAAAATGACTGAAAATAAATACGGAATAATAAGGCAATAATAAATATAAATTAAATGCGAAATAGAAATAAATATAAATGCGGGATAAAATAAATGGCGGAATAATAAAAGAGAGATGTGACCAATAGTTTGGCCGTTTTTAATGTAGGACTTCGCATACCCGGTTGGACGTATTCCACGTCCAACCAAGCATGCCATTTCCAGGACGACCAAATAAAAATATAACAAAGGGTGCCCTCAGGTCTTACCTTTTAAATCGCTTCCTGGGAGTGCGTTACTTCGTCGCCAGAAGGGTTAATGTTCCGTAACTTTTCTGGTTTTCTGGTTCAATATTTTCCTTCGCTGTTTTGCTGTTTCACTACCGTTTTCTCTATTTTTTTCAATGTTGTTACTACTGTTTGGTCGTCGTATTTGTTCACTATTTTGGGGTGATAATGGGTCACGGTTTTGGGGTATTTTTGGTCAGTTTATTGGACTGTTTTGGGATCAGTTTTGGGGGCAGTTTGTTGTTCGGTTTTGGTCACTGTTTGTGTTTTGTTTTTGGCTTGTTCATGGTCAATATGTGTGTTTAGGGTTACTTGTCTTCACGTTGGGGCAGTTCGTTCTCGGCAGTTGGCTTATTTGTTGATTGGTTTTGGTCAAAAAGGGCTGCTTGTGGCTTTGTAGTTTTGTGATTTGGCAGGGGTCTATATGGCCGTGTGGGTGTCTTGAAGTCGTGTGGTTTGTGGAGTCGGTGTGGGAGTCAGTTATTCATTTACGTGTGCATGGTTTATGTGATGCGTGGCTATTCGGCTATAGGGGTTATTTTGTTGTTGTTGAAGGGTCGCTCGTTGCGTGGTGTGCTCGACTTTTTGGAAGGGGCTGTGAGTGAGGTGTGAGGGTTACTTTGCCGAGAGAGCGCGGTGTTGAGGGCTTCTTGGATTTATTCTTTTTGTGTTTCTTTGTTCTGGCCGAGAGTGTTCAATGGAGAGGAGAAGGTTGAGTTTAGGGTTTATTATCTTTGTGTTTCTTTGTTTGAGCTGTGAGGAGTGAGTCAAAAAAAGAGAGCCGTGAGTGAGTGTTAAAAGAGAATACCTTTTGGGTTTGGTTTAATCCTTTTTTTATAATGGTGAGCTAGGGTTTCTAGGTAAGGAATGGAATCATGTAAATATGGGATGTGTTTAATTAATTTGTTTAAGGAAATGATATTGTGTAATTTTGGTGGGGAATTTATTTAATTTGGGAGGTGATTTATTTAGATTATGAAGGGGATTTGATTTAATTTAGGAATGAGATTTGATTTAATTTAGGAAAGGGGATTTGATTTAATTTAGACATGTGTTTAATGTGTTTTGAGTATTTTGGATGAGATTTGGTGGGCCTTGGGCGTGTGGCTTGGTGTTATGGGCTTGGGCGTATGGCTTGGTGTTATGGGCTTGGGCGTGTGGCTTGGTGTGGGTTGCGGGGATTTTAGGCTGAGCCTAATAGTTAAAACATAGATTAATTGAGCGAACCCGAGGCTAAACAAAAGAATTAAATTTTGACAAGGTATTTATTTTTGAATTTTCCCTTCCGACGTCTGTTTCCCACGACTTCCGTAACTTATCGAGTAGTGCCTCCGTACGAGGTTCATCATTGGGCTTTATGCAAAAATGAAGTGTCTACAGTCGCCCCCACTTTGATGGGACTTGTGCAGTGTGTGACAGTGAAAATCCAATCAAAGTCATGCATGCATTTTTACTTACTTAGTTCGGTAGCTGTAGCCGAACTTACCTTCTGCTTTGCGAGATGCTTCAAAGTGAGTTGATGTAAGATGATGGTTCATTTCCGAACCGTTACTGATGTGAGACAATGGTTCATTTCTGAACCATTACTATTTTGAGATGGTGGTCCATTTCTGAACCGTTAGTGATGAGGGATGCTTCATTTCCGAACCGTTACTGATGAGAGATGGTTCATTTCTGAACCATTACTGATGAGGGATGGTTCATTTCCGAACCGTTACTTGTTGAGAGATGGTTCATTTCCGAACCGTTACTGATGAGAGATGGTCTATTTTCGAACCGTTACTTGTTGAGAGATGGTTCATTTCCGAACTGTTACTGATGTGAGGTGATGGTTCATTTCTGAACCGTTACTGATGAGAGATGGTTCATTTTTGAACCGTTACTTGAGTTGAGATGGTTCATTTTTGAACCATTCCTGATTCGCTCGTCTTTGCCACTTTTTCCATTTTTCTTCAAAACCTGCGAACACAAACAAAAATTGCATGTATGTGACGTGTATGCATGGATGCATGGATGTATTTCCTATTCTGATGGGTTAGGCCTTCCTTGTGCTTCTTTGGCGCTCTTCGCCAATTAATGTCTTTGGTCGCCTCATTGGCTGCTTATAGTTTCCTCCTGCCAATTCTACTCTGGTGATTGCTCAGTTTTCTTTGGTCCCATGGCTCAATATCTCGTTATGTCCCTTATTCGCGAGGTGGTAGACTGGTCGCCCCCAGACCTGGTTTAGGTTTCTACTCTCTACTGCTTGCACTAGGTCAAGGTAGACTACGTCATGTGGTATTCCATATCAACATACTATATTACATGCTACGAAATAGTCCCAATAGTTATACATATTATTGTCCTCAAGGAATGCCCAGTAATGAAACCAGGGAACCTTCAAAACACTCAATGCAACTCAAATCCGAGCTTTTGAATAAATGATCTAAGCTAGACTCAAAGTGTGTGTGTGCAAAGGTTCTTTTGCAGATTCGTCCCCAGGTAAGCCAACTCAATGATTTCGTCAAAAAATTGGGATCGATGGGTCAAACCAACCTAGATGTCTCAATTATGCCCTGCAGTTGCTTTTCTGTGCTCAATATGGTATGGTTTTTTTTTTTTTTTTTTTTTTCAACACACCTACCTTTTAAGGTAGCATTTCTCCTCATGGTGGTCCTAATACTTGTCCATGGGTAGCTTCACGCTTATCGGTTATAGGTGGTTTAATTTTTCTCTTTAGAGGTTTTTCTTTTATTTTCAACCATACCACACATCATAACACAAGTAAGTCAATATAGAAATCTAAGAAAACGGTCATTCAACAACCTACAATTTTTTTTAACTAGTCATATTGTCAACTACTTAGGTTTTCACTGCTAAAAACCTAAAATAAAGTGCTTACGAGTCTAACATAGATCAACTACTCAAAGCATCAGATAAAAGCACATCAAGAGTTTATCGTTTCTAAGATTTCACAATAAAGCAAACCATTTCATCATTGGATTTATGCCTAACTATTAAGGACTAAAAACAAACAATTCTTTTTTTTTTCTTTTTTTTTTCTTTTTTATTTTATTTTTTATTTTTATTTTTTTTTCTGAAGGCCCCTATATGGTCTTTCTATTCTTGCCATAAAGTTTTCTATTTCTCAGCTTCCTTTTCCCAATATCCATGCCTGCTAAACTCTTTTTGACAAAGCTTTTTTCTTCTCTAACCCAACGGATATCTATGATGGCTTTTAAGACACAAGGGTTAACATGATGCGTGTATGCATGAGATGCATGTGATATATAAGATGTATGTGGTTATCAAAACAACTTATATCCTTCCGACCTTATTCCTCTCATACTCGTGGAAGTCCATTACTATCCTAGGTATGGCTCATTTTATGCACCAATGTGGGGTACACAAAACCGTTCTCTCTTATGCTACAAGGGTGAACCTTGGCTACCTCAGTCTATTTCCATCGGTAAAAGACAAAGACCGCTGATGAGTGGTAAATCTATCAATATTTCCCACTCATTTAACCTAATATTTTGTATAGTTTCTTGAGTTTTGTGAATATTTTGATGTGTTTTGTGTTATTTTCTAGATAAATAAAGTTTCAGGACATTCTAGAAGTGATTTGGGCCTAAACAGTGAAAATTGGACAAAAATGGGCATTTTGGTAATTTCCCGTGTCGCGACGCCTAACATGCACCGAACAGTGCTAACGTGCGCTGGGTCCACAAATCAGAATCTGAGAAAAGTTTGACTTTGCTAATGTGCACCGTGTCACGTGTCACCATCACAGCCGATCTGCTAACATGCACCGTGCCACTTGTCAGCATCCTACGGTGCCGACAGTCACCATCGCCATGTGTCACTCCACGTCATTGCCACGTCGTCAGCCACATCACCAGGTTGACCGACTTAATATGCCACCTCACCGCCATGTCATCATTAGCCAATCAGGAAGTGCCACATGTCGCAATTCCATGGTGCCGACAGTCACTTTCCCACGTGTCGCCACGTAACCACCATGTTAGCGCCATATCAGCATCAATTATTGGCTATCTAATCCTTATCTGACATGTGACGGATAAGAATCTAGCCGACCAATCAGAAGCCGCCACGTGTCATAATAATTGAGTCCCAACCACTTTGCCACGTGTCACCTTATCACCTTATCCAGAATCTTCAACCGACGAACCAGAGCATGCCACGTCGACATATTTGGCGTCGCGACGCGAGCTCGGCGTCGCGACGCGTGACCCCTATAAATAGAGCACGAAATTCCAATTTCAGTTGTACCACTCTCTCTCATCTCTTTGATGTAAAGAGGGAGTTTCTCTCTCTACTTTCTTTTAATTTTTAGTTTTTTAGTTTTTTTAGTTTTGTAATTAATTTTAATTACGTTTTGTAATAATAGTAATTTACTTTTTTACTTTTTACATTTTTTACTATTTACCATGAGGAGGTAACTTCCCCAGCTAGGGTGAAAGGTAATTCTTTTACTATTGCTATTTAGATTAATCTCCCTTAATTATAATATATTCATTATTTAAAATATTGACTTAAAAATGATACCGCCAGATTGGTCGGTTGGTAATTCATTTTAATCTAGTTTAAACCTGACTAATCAAGGATACCGCCAGATTGGTCGGTTGGTAATTAAACTTTCTTACCGCCTATATGGCAGGTTCATGGACAAATCTTTTTACCTCCTTAATGGCTGGTTGGACTTAATTTGACTTAATCAGGATACCGCCTATATGGCTGGCTGGTAATGTTATCACAAGTTTATATATTATATTATGGGAGATATCTAAATTAGTAGTAGTAAAAGTAATTCCTTTTACCTTAGCATTTTATTTTATTGTAATTTACTTTTCAGTATTTACTTTACCGCATTTTTACTTTATGTCTTTTATTTCCAAGATTTTACTAGCCCTAGTTATGTGTTGTAACTAAATTAGTTATCTGGGGTTGTGATGACTTTTAATATCACCAGTTTATAAGGGGTTATTTTATAGTTTGGGTAATTTAAAAGTTTACTTATTAAGTCTTAAGCTTAATGCTTCTTGTTGTCTGATCACCAATAATATTGATGTGGTAAATCTAAAATGAACTAGACATAGGGATTTTAGGTTTCAGCCTTAGACTTAATAGCCCATGATCTTCCTTGAGGATAGATAACCCTTTAATAGATTTCCTTACAGGATAGACATATACATGTCGGGCGGGGGTAGCCATAATTGGAACTTAAACTTAATGAATCTAGATAATTTGGTTGACATAGACATATGGTTCAATTGGGTTAAACTAGGTATTTGCGTCTGACCATCGACAGAGGCTTTTGCATAATTTAGTGTTCCAGGTTAGTAAACTGATTTATTACACAAACATAAAATAATCACTTCATCTTTTAAATGATATTGGAAGAAATCACAACCCTCGATAGTTTTTAATATTGAATTTTCTTAAATCTACTTTCGAACAAATTTTATTTACTTGTCTTTAAATTTAGAATCGTCACCATTTCAAATCAATCAAACAATCTGTTAGATACTAGTAATCATTTGACCTCATAAAATTAATAGATTAGATATTAAGTCCTCGTGGGATCGATATTTTTATACTACTTGAACGATACGTGCGCTTGCGTTATACGTGTGTGTTTACGCCGGTCAACCGTCCATTTACAACATGGACTAAGCCGATTATGGGATCATGCCATTGTCTAGAAACGACGAATTAGGGTTTCAGCAACCGTGGTCATGGGGATGAACTTAGAAGCGTCCAAAAGTATACAAATATGCCGTAACAAGACGTATCATTCCTGGATGAAAGCCAGTGTAGATATCGGACTAATGCTTCTAGCATATTTATATTATGATTGGATCTTCTAAGTCCATCGAGGTTTTCATACAAGTTGACCCATTATCATTTCAAAGCATTCAATCATATTATTGCGAGGTGCAAACTTGTCCGAGTTGAAAAAGGCCCAACAGGTTTACACTTTTACGATAACGTGGCTAAACAACTTCAAATGATAGGGGGCCCAAACATAAAGTGGTCCATCAGAATTTTAGAAGCCTTTGGCCCAATCGTCATAAGACACAAACTCATCCCAATTTTAAATGGCCCAACAAGTTCACATCTCATGACAAAAAGTCCAAATGAATCCAAATGATGATAGTCCCAAACACAAGCATAAAAGGGTGGCTTCTATAGGTCATATAACTATGGTACTCATGCAGTTTTATGAGAGTATTAATAAAGGCTCCCGCTGGTGAAGGGTTGCCCACAACTAGGTCTCCCTATTCAAGGGTTCGAGCAACCAAGTGAGTGCACATTTTTTATACCCCAAGGTACGTGCCAACGAGTGATGATACAATATAACGATCCGCCGCTTCGAGCGAGAACAACTTCACGATGCATGAATAACTGTCAAATGGATTCCTCTATTGAAAATTCCCCAGAGGGAGGGTGGAACGAAATCTCTTAAATACACTTACCTCTTAGGCTCTTATCGCATTGGTGATAGGAATAAAAAATAGATCCTCCAAATTAGTCCATCACTTTAAGTATGCCTTAAGGTAAGCTTTGAGTAAATGATTATCTAGATGTCTTCACAGCTTTTCCTTTTGGCTACAAAAATGCAGTGAGTGAAGGAAGACACCAAATCATTATCTAACTCTAATAATATCACAAGTTTAACTAAAACAAAAATCACAAACATTACAAGACATTATTTCGGGGCCAATTCTCTATCCCCAATGGAGTCGCCAGATTGTGGACACATCACAGAGGTACGGCGACGCTGTACGGGCTCGCGGCCCGGTCAGGAGTATGGAGTAGCCCGTGGGGGACTAAGCCGGAGAATAAATGGAGTCGCCACCTAGTGTGAACTGGGAAATGATTTAAGGCCGTACTCACCCCTCACAAGGGAAGGCCTCAAACCGTTGGGTTCGGAATGGTCCTTTACTTGTGCCGATTGTAATGAAGTGATTTATGCAATAGTATAACCAAGTCTTATGCAACACATGCAAGATAATATAATCAACACACATGATTGCACACCCATAAACGTAAATAAAATAAAAAAAGAGACAAAGGCATAATTCCATAGACATATTAAACCAAGAAGTGCAAGAGATATAAATAAATAATAACTGTAAAAGCAATAATAAAAATCGGTAATTAGGTGCATAATGTAAAATAAAAATGACCAAAGAAGCAAACATGCATGAAATGTGATGAAAAGAAATATGTTCACTGTATGTGCGTTCGTCCAGCGTTCAGTAACATGTTCGAACGGTAAACGGGATGCATGCGTTCGTGTAGCGTTTGGAAACGCATTCGAACGAGATTACCAAAGTGGTATCCAAAATGACATGAACATATGCGTGAATGTTCCTCAAGCGGTACGTGGAATTTTATCCCAAGTACAGACCACACTACCGTCCATTCAGATTCGGCTACGGAATTTACGTCTGGGTTTCCATCCGATATACCACAAGAGATAGCAAACACTCAAACATAAACTTGGCATGAATTCGAAAATGAAGAGATACAAAACTACAACCAAAACAAAGATGAATAGCAAAGTCAATAGAAGAAGGGCGCGGCGAATTGTGGTAAAGGTAGCCTTTAGGCATTTCCCTCGAATAGAGGACCTTTAACCCACGTGATTAGCCTATGCGCCCTAGATAACAATGCATGAATAAATAAAGTGATGATATGCAAAGGGTAAATAACATAATGATGAAAGAGATGTGACTACGGCCGACATCTATATAGGACCTCATAGGCCCGATTGAACGTATCTCACATTCAATGAAACATACTTCGTCCGGCGCAGCAAAACATCGTGGCAAAGGTAGCCTTTAGGCGTTTCCCTCGAATAGAGGACTTTTAACCCACATAATTAGCCCATAAGCATCAAGTAACAATGCATTAATAAACAAAGTAATAATATGGGACCTTGTATGCCCGATTGAACGTATCTCATGTTCAATCAAACGTACTTCGTCTGACGCGATAAAACATCGTGGCAAAGGTAGCCTTTAGGCATTTCCCTCGAATAGAGGACCTTTAACCCATATGATTAGCCCATGCGCATCAAGTAACAATGCATGAATAAAAAAAGTAATAATATTGGACTTCGTATGTCCGATTGAACATATCTCACGTTCAATCAAACGTACTTCGTCCAGCGCAGCAAAACATCGCGGTAAAGGTAGCCTTTAGGCATTTCCCTCGAATAGATGACCTTTAACTCACATGATTAGCCCATGCACATCAAGTAACAATACATGAATAAACAAAGTAATAATATGGGACCTCGTATGCCCGATTGAATATATCTCACGTTCAATCAAACGTACTTCGTCCGACGTGACAAAATATTGTGTTAAAGGTAGCCTTTAGGCATTTCCATCAAATGGAGGACCTTTAAGCCAACATAATTAGCCTATGCGCACTAGATTACAATGTATAAACAAAGGAACAATGCATATAAAATAAATAGCGGAACAATAAACATGGATTTAAATCACGAAATGAAACACGTGCTTGAAAATTTCTCAAGCGGTACATGAAGTTATATCCCAAGTACAGACCGTACTACCATCCATTCAATTTTGGCTAAAGAATTTACGTCTGGGTTTCCATCCTATATACCGCAAGAGATGGCACCGACCGTTTAACATAACGCAATCATTAACCCAATGTATACATGAAATATGATAATGCATGTGATGAAATAACAATAAATAACGGAAGTGATAAATAATAAACTAAGTGTGAAGCATTAAAGGAAGAAAAATGACTGAAAATAAATACGGAATAATAAGGCAATAATAAATATAAATTAAATGCAAAATAGAAATAAATATAAATGCGGGATAAAATAAATGGCGGAATAATAAAAGAGAGATGTGACCAATAGTTTGGCCGTTTTTAATGTAGGACTTCGCATACCCGGTTGGACGTATTCCACGTCCAACCAAGCATGCAATTTCCAGGATGACAAAATAAAAATATAACAAAGGGTTCCCTCAGGTCTTACCTTTTAAAACGCTTCCCGGGAGTGCGTTACGTCGTCGCCGGAAGGGTTAATGTTCCGTAACTTTTCTGGTTTTTTGGTTCAATATTTTTCGTCGCTGTTTCACTATTTTCATTACCGTTTTTTCTGTTTTCTTCACTATTTTTGCTGCTGTTTGGTCATCATATTTGTTCACTGTTTTGGGGTGATAATGGGTCACGGTTTTGGGGTATTTTTGGTTAATTTATTGGACTATTTTGGTATCGGTTTTGGGGGCAGTTTGTTGTTCAGTTTTGGTCACTGTTTGTGTTTTGTTTTTGGCTTGTCACAGTCACTGTGTGTGTTTAGGGTTATTTGTCTTCACGTGGGGGGCAGTTCGTTCTCGGCAGTTGGCTTATTTGTTGATTGGTTTTGGTGAAAAGGCGCTGCTTGTGGCTTTGTAGTTTTGTGATTTGGCAGGGGTCTATATGGCCGTGTGGGTGTCTTGAAGTCGTGTTGTTTGTGGAGTCGGTGTGGGAGTCAGTTTTTCATTTACGTGTGCATGGTTTGTGTGATGCGTGGCTTATTCGGTTGTGGGGGTTATTTTATTGTTGTTGAAAGGTCGCTCGTTGCGGGGTGTGCTCGGCTTTTTCGAAGGGGCTGTGAGTGAGGTGTGGGGGTTACTTTGCCGAAAGACCATGGCGTTGAGGGCTGTTAGGATTTATTCTTTTTGTGTTTCTTTGTTGTGGCCGAGTGCAAGGGAGAGGAGAAGGTTTAGTTTAGGGTTTATTCTCTTTGTGTTTCTTTGTTTGAGCCGTGAGGAGTGAGTCCAAAAAGAGAGCCGTGAGTGAGTGTTAAAAGAGAAGACCTTTTGGGTTTGGTTTAGTCCTTTTTTTATAATGGTGAGCTAGGGTTTCTAGGTAAGGAAGGGAATCATACAAATATGGATGTGTTTAATTAATTTGTTTAAGGAAATGATATTGTGTAATTTTTGTGGGGAATATATTTAATTTGGGAGGTGATTTATTTAGATTCGGAATGAGATTTGATTTAATTTAGGAAGGGGATCTGATTTAATTTAGTAAGGGGATTTGAATTAATTTAGGAAGGGGGATTTGATTTAATTTAGACATGTGTTTAATGTGTTTTGAGTATTTTGGATGGGATTTTGTGGGCATTGGGAATGTGGGTTGGTGTTATGGGCTTGGGCGTGTGGCTTGGTGTTATGGGCATGGGTGTGTGGCTTGGTGTGGGTTGCGGGGATTTTGGGTCGAGCCTAATAGTTAAAATAGAGATTAATCGAGTGAACCCGAGGGGAAACAAAAGAATTAAATTTTGACAAGGTATTTATTTTTAAATTTTCCCTTCCGACGTCTGTTTCCCGCGACTTACGTAACTTATCGAGTAGTGCCTCCATACGAGGCTCATCATTGGGCTTTATGCAAAAATGCAGTGTCTACAGGTTCTCTCCAAGATTCTTTTGATTTCTATGTTTGAAACTTCAACCTGTCCACTTGACTGCGGATGGTAAGTAGTGGCAAATTTATGTCGAAATATCTGTTACAGAAGTGTGTGCCACCATCACTGAAGCGAGTGAAACTATTCTTTTTAAGGGATTTTAACACCACTTTGGAGTCATTTGATGGCAGTGTTGTAACTTCAACCCATTTGTAGATGTAGTCTACTGCAACCAGAAAGTACATGTTTCCATATGATGGAACAAAGGGACTCATAAAGTCATTCCTTATACATCAAATATCTCCACTTCGAGAATACTTTGAAGAGATCCTTCATTTCTCCTCGAAATATTTCCCGTCTCTGACACCTGTCACATTGAACAATGAATAAATGAGCATCTTTAAACAAGGTGGGCCAGAAGAAACGTGATTGCAGAACTTTGGCCGCAGTTTTATCTCTGCTGAAGTGTTCGCTGTGTGGTGATGAATTATAATACTGCAGGACACTATTGACCTCCTCATGTGGTACGGAACGCCTTAATAACTGATTAGCACAATGTTTGAATAGGTACGGCTTATCCTAGACATAGTGTTTGACTTCTTTGAAGAACTTTTTTCTTTGAAGATATGTCCATTCCAACGGCCATTTCCCTGATACTATGTAGTTTACATAGTCAGCATACCATGGGACTTCCTATTGTTTGATGGCAAACAACTATTCATCTGGAAAAGTTTCTTTGATTGTCAGCTCAATGCTAGTTATATCTCCATTTTTCGAGCCTCGACAAGTGATCAGCCAGTTGATTTTCTATCATCTTCCTATCTCGGATCTCCACGTCAAGTTCTTGCAGTAGAAGTAGCCAACGGATCAATCTAGGCTTGGCATCTTTCTTTGCGATCATGTATTTTATTGCTGAATGATCTGTGTAGACCACCACTTTTGGACCCAGCAAATAGGGCTGGAATTTATCAAAAGCAAACACAACTGTGAGCAACTTATTTTTCAGTTATTGTATAGTTGAGTTGTGGTTAATTCAAAGTCTTGCTGGCATAGTAATTGGTGTGAAAAACTTTCACCTTATGTTGTCCCAAAACTGCACCTACAGTAAAATCACTAACATCGCACATTACTTCAAATGGAAGCGTCAAATCTGGTGCTACAATGATGGGAACAGAGACCAGCTTCTGTTTCAAGATCCAAAAGCATGGTGGCATTCTTTGGTGAAGTGGAAAGGCACGTCTTTCTCCAGCAGATTTCATAATGGTTTAGCAATATTGGAGAAGTCTTTGATAAATCTCCTGTAAAATCATGCATGCCCGAGAAAACTTTGAATCCCTTTGACAGATGATGGTGGAGGTAGTTTCAATATAGTCTCAATATTTGCTTTGTCTACATTAATTCCCTTCTGCGAGATCCGATGTCCCAATACTATGCCTTTTTGCACCATGAAATGACATTTCTCCCAATTGAGTACCAGGTTGGTATCTTCACATATTTGTAATACTTTTTCCATATTTTACAAGCAGTGGTCGAACGAGTCTCTAAATACTGAGAAGTCATCCATGAAGACTTCCATGCTTTGTTCTATCATATCTGAAAAATGGCCATAATGCAACGTTGAAATGTGGCAGAAGCATTACAAATTACAAATGGCATCCTTCGGAATGCAAAAGTACCGTACGAGCATGTGAAAAAGGTTTTCTCCTGATCTTCTGGGGAGATGGAAATCTGATTATATCCTGAATATCCGTCAAGAAAGTAGTAAAATTCATGTCCCGCCAATATGTCTAACATCTGGTCAATGAATGATAGTGGGAAATGATCTTTCTGTGTTGATTTGTTCAGCAACCTGTAGTTCATGCATACTCTCCATCCAGTCACTGTTCTTGTCAGAATCAACTCATTCTTTTCATTTGTGAATATAGTCATTCCTCATTTGTTGGGTACACATTGCACAAGACTTACCCAATAGCTGTCAGAGATGGGGTAGATGATACCTGCATCCAACTATTTGATGATTTCTTTCTTTACTACTTCATTCGTGATTGGATTCAGCCTTCATTGATGCTCCACTGTGGCTTTGTACTCGTCGTTCATTAGGATTTTATGCATGTAAAATGATGGACTAATGCCTCGAATGTCTGCTATATTCCAGCCAATAGCTTTCTTGTGCTCGCATAGCACTCTCAATAACTTATCTTCCTACACCCATGTTAGCGATGAAGAAATAATCACAGGTAAATCAGAAGAGTTTTCCAAGTATGCATACCTGAGATGGTTCGAAAGTGGCTTTAGTTCCAGCTGTGGTGGTTCTTCAATCAAGGGCTTGATTCGCTCCTTTTTTGGTAGTTCCAAACTTTCCTCATGTGGTGTCGATCTGAAGTGAGAGGCTCCATCAAGATAGTTGATAAATTCCAGAATCTCATCATCTAATTCTCTGTCAGTCATGTTGGTGATGTATGTTTTAAGTTTGTCAGTGGAAAGTTGCATTACATCTGTGTCCTGGATGATACTATCTATTACATCAAGTCTGAAATATTCCTCCTCATTTTCATCATTTGGAAATTTCATGGCTTTGAAAACATTGAATGTTACTTCTAGGTCCTACACCCTCATAGTTAGTTCACATTTTTGTACATCAATAATAGTTCGATCTGTAGCCAAGAATGGTCTCCCGAGGATGATGGGTACGCCTTTGTCTTCCTGCATGTCAAGGATAATGAAATCTACTTGGAAAATGAATTTGTCGACTTTGACAAGCACATCTTCCACTACACCTCTCAGAAATGTGAGTGATCTGTCAGCAAGTTGCAGAGTGACTGAGGTAGGCTTTGCTTCTCCAAGCTGCAGTTTCTTGTAAATAGACAAAGGCATCAAGTTAATACTAACACCTAAATCACACAAAGCCTTACAGAATAATGTTCTCCTATGGTCCAAGGGATGGTGAAACTGCTAGGATCCTTCAACTTTGGGGGAAGCTTCCTTTGAATGATGGCGCTGCATTCTTCTATCAATGCTACAGTCTCATAATCTCCTAATATTCGCTTTTGTGATAGAATATCTTTCATGAATTTGACATAACTAGGTATCTGCTCCAACTCTTCGAGCAAATTTCTTGTCCAGTTTGTGTTTCTGGAAACGTTGTGGAAAAGGTAGTAGAGGTAGAGTAAATCTTTCTCGGTCATTTTCTTTTGCCTATTTTTCCTCCATTTATAGATCCAATTCACTGCTTTCATTTGGAACTTCCTCAGTAGATGCCTTGACTCCAAAATATTTATTGATTTCAGTGCCGCTTTTCAATGTGATGGCTTGGCATTGCTCATTCCATCTGTTCCTTGGATTTGGTTCTGTGTTGCTAGAAAGGTTACCTTGGGGTTTGTAACTCTGAGCATTGGCCAGCTGTCCCATTTGATTTTCCAGTGCCTTTATAGAAGCTAATTGGCTTTGAAACATAGCATCGTATTTGGATTCTTGCTTTTTCAACATCTCTGCAAGCAAATCTTTTATTCCTGGCTTCTTCTCATACTCATGGCTTTTATTATGCTGTTGAAATCCTAGTGGTGGATTGTTCCTTTGCCCTGAAGTGTTGCTCCATGCGAAATTGGGATGATTCCTCCAACCTAGGTTGTAGGTATTGGAATATGGATTGTTCCCTTATCTATTGAAGTTGCTGACATTGTTCACAATCTCATCATGTTGGTTGTAAGATTCTGCCTTGTTGGAGTTTCTATAGGTCCCAAGATCAAAACTCAAGCATGATACACAAGTGAATACAACGACGGAAGTGCGGAATACTTACATCGAGCGGTTGAGCGACGATTTGGGCAACAAAAATTCGAATTCTGCTCACTTTGTCAAGGCAGTGGGCTGCTGTGAACAGTGTTTGGCGCCCCTTGTCTTCAAGATTTGAAGCTCCAAGCTTCAACATTTGGCTTCACGGCTCATGGGTATACTTCCCTTATCACCTTGGCATGATCCCGGAGTGTGCTAGCACTTCTTGTTTTGCCATAAAACACACTTGCTTCCCTTCCATTTCCTTTATTACTCTCGGCAGTTCACTGCCTCAAGAACAAGAAGAAATGCGTGAGTGATGAGAGGAAGAAGAAGAGGAGGAGAGAGAGGAGGGAAATGTGTTATGCGTATTTGGTGATTACCAAAGTGTATCTAATACACTTGAAATGAAATTCAAATTCATTTCCTACACATTTGGCTTTAATTGCCAACCACACACATCACTCATCACATCAAGTCAACTCAATCAAGTTGTCAAGTCACATCACTCAAAGTGACAAATGATTTGACGCTTGATGCGACTAGCGATTTGACGCTTGATTTGACGTGCCGCACTCGAATTCAAAATACGAATGCGCTCGTAAATAATCTCGGGCTCGGATTCGCTAATTCTAAATTAACGAATTTTCCGTCGCGTCGTAATTAAATGATTACGCCTAGCGAAATCACTATTCACGTCGCTAACGAATTAATTCTAAATTAATTCGCTTGCCCGAATTAAAATCTAATTTTAATTCCGCGTCGAAATCCAATTTCGTTTAATATATCAAATATATTAATTAATTGATTAATTCCAAATTAATCATTCTCTCTCTTTAAATTGA
Organism: Zanthoxylum bungeanum; assembly: GCA_019454045.1. Taxonomy (NCBI): domain Eukaryota; kingdom Viridiplantae; phylum Streptophyta; class Magnoliopsida; order Sapindales; family Rutaceae; genus Zanthoxylum; species Zanthoxylum bungeanum. The sequence goes on along the minus strand of SKCR01047032.1, from coordinate 62,197 downwards.
TATTTTATCCCAGATAAAATATCTCTGTAATTAATCCCAGATTAATTTTCTCTCTCATCATATTAATCCCAGATTAATAAAAGTGCGAGTCATACGTCATCGGTGAATCTTTGGGAAGCGACCCATGAGATCCACGGATATGTTGGCAGTCAAATCGGTCATCGGACTATCCGAACACGTGAGTACCAAGTACTACGTTTTACCGATTTACTAGACAAGGTTGGCTTCTAGCAAAGCACCAAGTCTTCCCAATTCTCCGGACATATTCTTATAAGAATATTAAGATCTGTATCAAGCGTAGTAGTATACGATTGTATGTGTGTATCGGCCCAGTATCGGATAGTCACGTGCTAGGGCTGGGGCTGGATAAGTGTCTACCCCGTCCGAAGCACATATCGGATGCCTGGTAACATAGTCTCTATAATAGGATATTCATGACCTGGTCACAATATCCCGATTGGTTGCGCAACACTCAAGAGCACTAGTACCGTATCCTGCGTGACATCATCTCCAATATGACTGAAGTGATACTTCCGTCTTGACATCACACCCAATACACTACGACTCCCTGATAAACCCAGAAGTGGTGTACGCAGAACCGGTTAAAGCCCTGTACCACCAAGACCAAAGTCTATCGATTATCGTAAGTATTAGCGATGTAAGTCTCAGGTTAAGACTATACACACCTACATTGATTTCGGCTTCCCATAGACACATAGTCATAATACCAATGGGATTCCGAAGGGTCTATCCAGAGCGAAGCTGTTTCCCGTACCATCGGTGTGAAAACACGACCTCCTATCGCACTTGCATAAGTATCCAATACTTATATATATGAGAACTATGCCGTTGTGCCCTCAGAACGCACACAAGTGCAATACTAGCCTATTCCGCATTATCGATTTCCAGTCTCGATAATACTCCGGCTATGGATATTTAATGATTAATCCTTCGGGGACTGATACTGTCTCATATCATTCTCAATCCAGGAACTAATCATAGGGACCTCTCTTCATTTATATATCTATGGTGATCTAATCACAAATGATGAGAGTGTAATTTCCTTGTCACATAGTTAATTTGCTACAACAACACAATGATCTGTGCAAATAGTGACGCTATGGGTCATTTTGTCCAACATGCCTCTGGTGCTCCTCCATATGACATATGGATCCAGCATTAATCTGAATGCTAAGAGTTTCCAAACATTTGCATATCTGTTCCAGTTTAGAATTCACAGTTGTATTGGTTCCTACTTCGTGGATTCCTGCTATTCAATGGATCATGCTCCTCTCTGTTGGCCACAAGGAATTATTGCTGGCCATTTCTTTAATAAAGTCCCAAGCCTGATCTTCTCATTTTTCCATTAATACTCCTCTAACAACAACATCAATTGTGGTTCTCATTAGTCTAGAAAGCCCATTATATAAGGTTTGGACTTGTAGTCACTTTGCAATCTCATTGTGAGGACATTTTCGTAGCAATTCCTTGTATCTTTCTCGTGCTTCGCAGAGAGATTCTGAGTCATGTTGCACAAAATATGTGATGTCATTTCTCAAATTTGTTGTTCTGGCTGGGGGAAAGTATTTTACAAGGAATTGGTGGCAAGAGTGTTCCAAGTTGTAATGGAACATGCTGGTAATGAATAGAGCCAAGCCCTAGCTCTATCTTTCAAGGAATATGGGAACACTCGCAGACGCATTGCTTCTTCTCCCGCTCGGTTGTAATTAAATGTGCCACAAACTTCCAGGAAGTTGCTGATGTGGGCATTTGGACCTTCAGTTGCACTTTCCCCAAACTGAACTGATTGTTGTATCATCTGAATGCATGTTTTGATGTCACACATATTTGCTGGTAAGGGTGGAAGTACGATGCATGATATTAAGTCGTCAACCACTAGAATTGTTATGTCTCGAACGGGAATTGGTGGTGCAACTTCCAAAGGTTCAGGTTCTTGATTGTTCATGTTGATCAGTGTTTCTTGGCCTTCTCACATTTCCCTTCTCAACTATTTGATTGTTCTTTCAATTTCTGGGTCAAACAGACGAATTTCAAAGCTTCTGCTTCTTCTCATGTAGTGTTTGAGAACTTGAAACACAAGAAAACAAAAATAATAAGTAAAAACAAATTAGATACAAGTAAAGTATCCAACTTCAAAATTAATAGTAAAAGATAAATAAGTCCCCGGCAACAGCACCAAAAACATGATCGGGTGAAATCACTCACGTTACCCAAGCGCACGTATCGCTCAAGTAGTATAAAATGTATCGATCCCACGAGGACATAATACCTAAGCTTTTAATTTATGAAGCTAAACTTCTACACGTATCTAATTGATTTGATTGGTTATTGGGTGGATGGTGATTTTTTTATCTAAAACAAACAAGTAAATAGAATTAATGTAGATTTTAGGTTTTAAACAATGATTTGAAAATATCCAGGGTTGTGAATCCTACCAATATCTTTCTAAAGATGAGTTGATTATCTTATGCTTGTGTAATATGTTAGTTTATTAACCTGGAACACGAAGTTATGCAAAAGCCACTTCCGATGGTCAGATGAAAACACCCAAAGTAACCTAATTAACTATATTCCTATGTTAATTAAGAAACTCCGAATTCATTAAGTTTACAAATTATGGCTACCCACGCCCGAGAGGTATATTTCTATCCTGGAAGGAAAACTCTACGGTGAGTATGAGATCGTGAGCTATTGAGTCTATGGCCAAACCTAAAATCCCTTTTCCAAGTTCATTTTAAGTTTATCTAATCATCTTATTAGTGGCCAATTAACAAAGAAACATTAAGAACTAGACCCAATAAATAAACCAATACATTACAGATGACATAAGAAAAGTCAACTAATTAAATCATTGATATCGGTTTTCATCACAACCCTAGACAACGTATTTAGTTACGACACATATCTAGGACTACTAAAGACATAAATAAATAAAACATTATAAAACAAATTTAAAAACTAAAAAGGTAAAAATTACAACAATGAAATAAAATACTGGGATTTGGGGATCCACTTTTATTATTTTAAATCTAGAAATCTCCTTAATTATAATATATATATTTGCGTTATATTACCAACTGACTGTTGGGAAGCGGCCGCGAGTGCGCAACGGAAATTAAAATCATGATGTCGCTATCCCTTTGCCCAATACCCATTTGTTTTTATTATTGTATAAGCCTAGGCATGTTACTATATATTCTAAGCATAAAAACTCATAAAACATGCAAAGAACATAAACTTAAACATGCTAACTATCATAAGAACTCTAATTAAAAATAAAGAAAGAAAAAGACTTACTTGAACCGAAGACTCCTCCAGTCCTCCCTCCAATCTATAAGCTTTTCTCGAACTCAGCAAGCTCTTCTACGTTCCAAATGTTAGGGATATGCCCTATACCCAACTTATGGATGAGCTATATGTACATGTATTTGTAATATTTTCATTAATTAATAAAATAGCAATCTTTATTATACGTGTCTTACATAACTTATATGAATCATCAACACTGTAATAAAGCCCTTGGAGTAATAAGACGATGGACTCCACGCCTTATGAGAAACATTACTCTTAAATGTTCATAGTCATAGTTTTGTGAATAATCTGGACGTTCACAAAGCGTAGAGACTAGCATGATGATATGATCCGCCCTTAAGTGGGATAGCCGATTGTTGGACAATTATGACCCATAGCGTCACTATTTGTAAAAGACATTGTGTTTTTGTACAAATTAATTATGTAGCAATGGAAATTGCCTTTTATCATTTCTTAATTAGATTACTTAAATATGTGAATGATGAAAGTCCTTATGATTAGTTCCGGATTGATAAGATATGAGACAATATCAATCCATAAGGGTTTAATCATTAAATATCCCTAGTCGCAGTATTATCGAGATTGGACATCGATAATGCGGAATAGACTAGTACTGCACTTGTGCGAGTTATGGAAGCATAACAACATAATTCTCATGTATTTAAGTATTGGATACTTATGCAAGTGTGATAGGAGGTTGTGTTTTACCGATGGTACGGAAAACAGCTTCGCTCTGGATAGACCCCGCGGAATCCCATTGGTAGTATGACTATGTGTCTATGGGAGTCCGCATCAGGGTAGGTGTATTTGGTCTTAACCTGAGACTTACATCGCTAGTACTTGCGATAATCAATACGCTTTGGTTTTGGTCGTCCAAGACTTTAACAGGTTCTGTGTACGCCTCTTCTGGGTTTATTGAGAATAGTAGTGTATTGGGTGTGATGTCAAGACAGAAGTATCACTTCAGTCATATGGAGATGATGGTCACGCAGGGATACGTAACTGGTTCTCTAAAAGGTTGCAACCATCGGGATAATATGACTAGGTCATGATTATCCGATAATAAAGAGACTAGTTGCTAGTGATCCGATATATGTTTCGTATAGGGCAGACACTATTCCAGCCCCAGGCCTTGCATGTGATCATCCGATACTGGATCGCTATACGCAATACTACATATACTACGCCTGATAAAGATCGTATATTCCATTAAGAATATTTCTGGAGAATTGGGTAGGCATGGCGCTTTGCTAGAAGCCAACTTTGTCTCGTAAATCGGTAAAAATGTAGTACTTGGTACGTACGTGTTCGGATAGTCCGACGACCTAATTTACTGCCAACATATCGAGGGATCTCTTGGGTCGCTTCCCGAAGATTCACCAATGACGTATGATTCGAGCTTAATTAATCTAGGATTAATTGCGGAGAGACTTTATCTGGGATAAAGTACTATTTGAAGAGAGAGAAAGATTAATTTGATATTAATCGATAAAAAAATATATTTGATATATTAAATGAAATTATATTTTGACGCGGAATTAAAATTAGATTTTAATTCGGGCAAACGAGTTAATTTAGAATTAATTCGTTGGCGATGTGAATAGTAATTTTGCTAGGCATAATTATTTAATTAAATTCGATTTAATTACGTCGCGGCGGAAGTTCGTTAATTCAGAATTAGCGAACCCGAGCCCGGGAGTGTTTGCGGGCCCACTCGCATTTGGAATCGAGTGGGGCCCACATGTCACATCACATGTCACCTTAAGTTGCTTTTGGTTGATCTGTTTAGGTGGAGTTGGTGATGACTTAATTTACACTCCAAATTTGAAAGCTTGATTGACTGTTACCAAACCATATTTGGTATATCAATTAATTGATTTTTGAAATCAATTACACAAGTCTTCTATTCTCTCTCATTACCGAAAATTGAAAGCAATTTTCCTCTCCCCCATTGTTCTTCCATTACCGAAACTGCTCAAGAACAAGATCAAAAATTGTGGAAATATTTGAGTGCTAGCACACACATCAAAGGAATCATATCAAGGTGTTAGGGAAACCAACTCAAGAGCTTGGAATCCGCACAAAGCTTGGAGCTTGGACATCAATTTCTTAGAGGACACCTTGGCTGAACCTAGAGGGGATTTTAAGGCATTTGACGCATCCTGAAGCCGATCAATGTAAGTGTGTTTCCGCCACTCTTCTTTGATTATTCATTCACATTTCTATGCTTATTTTGATCTTGGGACTAAACCTAGAAACCCAACAATGGTATCAGAGCCAATTTAAGCATGAAATGAATTAGGGTAAAATTTGGGTAAATTCAATTTGAGCATGATTTGATAAAATTGATTGATTGAGTATGCTTGAATGATGATGTTATGAAGTTGTATATGATCAATTTCATGAAATATTGATTGGATCAAATTTTTGCCCATGGATAGGCTTGGCCGAATACTTTATTACCCTAGGGTCATGGTATTTTTTGTTTCGTTGATCATTGGATGACTTGAAATGATTGGGAAATATTGATTTAAAATTCAATCGGATTGAAAAACGAAATCAGACAAAATAACCAACCATTGCTGTGACCAATCTAGCATGTAATGACTTGATTTTTTGATTCAAAAATGTTGGACATAAGTTGAACAAATAGATACATAATTAATTAATTATTTTGTATTTTAGAAATATTAATTTAGATAATTAATTGATGTATTACAATTTAGTTAATTGAATTATAAAATTTTGGAATTTTAAAATTTGATTAATTGGGCTTGATTTTGAATTGGGCTTGAAATTGTTGTATTTGGGCATAATGGGCTTGGTTGGGCCAAGTTGGTTTAGGCAAATTGGATTGGATCCATATTGGGCCTAAATCATTCTATTAAGTCCAAATATAACAAATGGGCTTTAAAAGTTTAATTAGGCCTTATGGGCCGAAATTGGTTTCTTGGCAAATGAGGGTGATTCCTTAATTGGGCTTGGTAATTGGGTTTGACCCATATTGACCAAAGCTCATGCCTTATGAAATCAATTAAAAGCCCATCAGACTTTAATTAAACAACATTGGATGTTAGTTGGGCTTTGAACCCGATAAGATTAGATTTGGAATCTAAGTCGTTAAAGCGCATTAAAAAGTGTAGTTATTTAATTTGGAATTAAATAAATGAATTAGTATTGAATACGAATTAAATTAGATTTAACGAGTAGTTGGATATAATTCAAGAATTCGTACTTTGAGTACTTATTCTCAAACGAGTTCGACTCGCGCAAAATCAAATCGTTGTTTGAACATTGGATGATCACATAATTCAAGATTAATTAATTGGATTAGATTGATTGAATTGCATGCTATGAATGAATACATGGATGTGTTGAATGAATAACGTATATCAGATGGATATTAGAAGGGAAAAGGCAATTTTAGAAATTATTGTAAATTTGGAATTTATAAATTGGACCTGCGTGTCCAGCCTTATCTCTCATTATTTCTTTGTATTCTCTTCTCACCTAATTCCCCTCAATGTAATGAGGATTCTATTAGTGTATTATGTAATTGGGTAGAAGTAGAATAGTGCTAGCCGGTGAGAGGAAATGGAGTGATTTGTTCTAGGAACAAGTTGTTAAATATCCATCCGCATATCGTTATTAATTTACTTTCGCGCCTTATTATGCTTTTAGAATGCATGCTTAAGGGTGTATGATGAGACCTAATCAAAGATAATAAATTGGTTGCCAATTTACGCGAAAAACCCTCAAAACATATTAAGCGATATTTCCTTCCATTGAGTGATTCTTACTCAAGATCCAAGATTGGCATTGGTTTGTTGGCCAAAGTCAAGACCTTTGTCAATCGCGGATGTGTTTGAATCATGAAAGCTTTGTTCCATATCGGTGTCTTGTCCAAGTTGTGATTTGTTGGCCAAAGTCAAGATCATTTCTTGTCCATCGACATTGATTACGAAGCTTTCCCACGTCAATGGGTCCCGCTTAACTGGAATCATTAAGCTTGTTGTGCCAAAGCCAAGGCTTAGTTGATTTAGAGGAAAAGGTTAGGAAAATATATTGGATATATTGGCATATATATTGTATATATGTTTTGGACTTGGAGGTCCACCTACCGGATCTAGGAATTGGATGAGATCCAATTGATCTTCGAGATCTACCTAGTTAAATATCATACAGCTTGTTGGCCAAATTAAAGGTTGTGCATTATTTAATGGGATCCTAGCCCACTAGGAAATTGGGTTTCCCGAGTACTCGACAGAGGGTTAGAGGCTCGCCGAAAAATAGTGGGAGGCTAGTATTGAATTTGCAATTTCGTTCAAATACTTAGCTTTACGCGCTTTCAAATATTTTGTCAAAATTATTTTATTAGTTGGACTAATATAATGTTATTTTTCTTATAACAGTTGGACTGTACCCTACATTGTTAATTAGATAATTAGATAATCGCAATTAAAATGATTGGAGTGTCTGAGACATCATCATGGGCGATAATGTCTTCAACGGCACTAACTTTACCGATTGGGACATGAATCTAAGGATAGTACTTGGATCCGAGAGGCTCCTATATACTATAGAGAGACCTCTTGGAAGACACATAGTGATGACAATGCAACTGCTCAATCTATCATGCTTGCTGCTATGACTCAGCAATTCCGTCGACAGAAGAAGGGATTGGATCCTTATACAATGTTGGCGAAGTTGAATGATCTACACCGATCTAATCTTAGATCGCAAAGATATGAGTTACAGAAGAAGCTCTTCCATGCTCAGATGTCGGAGGGTACGTCTGTTGAACATCACGTGACACAGATGATTGCCGATATTGAGTAGCTTTGACAAATGGGGATTGTCTTTGAGATAGGGACCTCTATAGATTTGATCTTGCAGTCTCTCCCCGACACTTGGAGTGGGTTCATCATGAAGTACAACATGATGAACCAAGAGCAGACTCTTGGAGAGATGATGTCCACACTGCGTGAGGCAGAAAAAGAACTTCTTAAGGGCAAGAAGCGCGAGGCACACTTCGCTTCAACATCTCGGACTCTGAGGGCTGGGCCCAAGGCGACTGGAGGTATCAAGAAGAAGAAGAAAAATAAGGGCAAATGCAAAGCGTCAAAGGCTTCTGGGAAGCCTAAGGACAAATCTCAGGATGTTTGGCTCCAGTGCGGGAAGCGGGGTCACTGGAAGAGTGATTGCCGCGAGTACAAGGCACTCCAGAAAAAGATAAAGGCGGACAAGGGACCGGTCTCAGGTATGTTTGTTATAGAAATAAACATTATTACTTCTAGTTTTAAAAATTGGATTTTTGATTCTGGTTATGGTACTCACATTTGTACTGATGTGCAGGATCTGCGGATTAGCAGGAAACTGGCGTCAGGGGAGTTGACCTACGTGTTGGGAAAGGGGCAATTTGTCGCTGTTTTGGCCGTTGGCACTTTTGTTTTGGAACTGCCCTCGGGGCATGTACTTGAACTAACAGACTGTTATTATGTACCTAGTTTGACTAGGAATATTATTTCTGTATCTATGTTAACCTAATGGGGTATACTTTTGTATTTCGAAACACTGGGTGTTTTATGTATAAAAATGATATAGAAATTTGCACTGCTGTTGTAAATAATGGTCTTTATATTTTGAATATAAATCAATCTCAACCATATTCTGTAACAAACAAAAAGCTAAAAATAAGTCATAAAGATGAAACTTATATGTGGCATTGTCGTCTGGGACAAATAAACAAGACTCGCATATCCACACTTTCGAAGAGTGGGTACTTGGACGGATTTGATCCAAATTCATATGACGTCTGCGAATCTTGCTTATTAGGCAAAATGCCTAAGTCACCTTTTAGCGGTAAAGGTGTGCGAGCCACATAACTGTTAGCCCTAGTTCATAGTGACGTTTGTGGGCCCATGTCTAGCCAGGCTAGAGGTGGATATGAATACTTCGTAACCTTTACGGATGATGCATCACGTTATGGTTATGTGTATCTTATGAGACACAAGTCGGAAACTTTTGAGAAATTCAAAGAGTTTCGACACGAAGTAGAAAAATAGACCGGTAAAAGTATTAAGACATTACGGTCGGACCGTGGTGGCGAATACTTAAGCAATGAGTTTCTTGACTACTTGAAATAATATGGTATTCTTTCACAGTGGACTCCTCCTGGAACACCGCAATTAAACGGTGTGTCCGAATGGAGAAACTGAACTTTGTTAGACATGGTAAGGTCAATGATGAGTCGCACTGAGCTACCTATTTCCTTCTGGGGATATGCATTAAACAGTGCAATACTTATTTTGAATAAGGTTCCGTCAAAGTCTGTTCAACAGACTCCGTATGAGATATGGACAGGAAAGAAACCGGGTTTCTCAAACCTAAAGATTTGGGGATGCTAGGCATACGTCAAACGTTTGGAAGGTACCAAACTTGAACCCAAATCGGATAAATGCCTATTTGTAGGATATCCTAGGGAAACCAAAGGATATTACTTCTATCACCCATAAGAGAACAAAGTATTTGTTGCTCTACATGCGGTTTTCCTTGAGAAGGAATTCCTAAATGCAGTGGTTAGTGGGAGGAAAGTAGAACTCGATGAAAATCAGAGTGATACTGTTCCTGGCATAGAATCCTCAACGGAACATGAACATTTCATCAGGGATGAAGCTGTACCACAATCTTCGATTACACAAGGACCACGTAGGTCGAAGAGAGTCAGGAAAAAACCTGAGAGGTATGGGTTTCGGATCTCACCTCATGTAGATATCAATCTCATTGAGGAAGACGAGCCAGCTACGTATGAGGAAGCGATACAAGGTATCGACTCCGATTTATAGCAAGATTCCATGAAATCCGAAATGGATTCCATGTACACCAACCAAGTTTGGACACTGGTTGATGCACCAGAAGGCATAAAGCCTATTGGATGCAAATGGGTCTTCAAGAAGAAGACCAACATGGATGGCAACGTACAAACGTATAAAGCTAGGCTTGTAGCGAAGAGGTATCGTCAACGACATGGTGTCGATTACGATGAAACTTTCTCACCCGTTGCCATGATTAAATCCATTTGGATAATGCTTGCTATAACTACATATTTCAATTACGAGTAATGGCAGATGGACGTCAAAACCGCTTTCCTTAACGGAAACTTTTTGGAGGATGTTTATATGCAACAGCCTGACGGTTTTGTCGTGCCGAGACTTGCAAACAAGGTTTGTAAGTTAAATCGATGGGATCATAAAAGAATATGATTTCGTTCAAAGTGAGGATGATCCTTGTGTATATAAGAAGGTTAGTGGGAGAGCACTGACATTCATTGTCCTTTACGTTGATGATGTATTACTTATTGGCAATGACATTCCCATGTTAACGTCGGTGAAAGCTTGGCTTTCATTGAAATTCTCCATGAAAGATCTGGGAGAAGCAGCCTTTATTCTAGGAATAGATCTACTACCGGATAGATCTAGAAAGCTGCTTGGACTCTCCCAGAGTATGTACATTGACAAAATATTAAAGATATTCAACATGGATCAGTCCAAGAGGGGACGGTTGCCAGTGTCACATGGCGTCACTCTATCTAAGGACATGTGTCCTAAAACTCAAGATGAGAGAGACCGCATGAGTCGGATATCTTTCGCCTCGGCAGTCGGATCGATCATGTATGCCATGATATGTACGCGACCTGATGTCTTATATGCTTTGAGCATGTGTAGTCGCTATCAGGCCGATCCAGGTGAAGGTCACTGGATGGTGGTTAAGAATATCCTTAAGTATCTTAGACGAACTAAGGATGCTTTCTTAATCTATGGAGATGGAGAACTTGAGGTAATTGGGTATACCGATGCAAGTTTCCAAACCGACAAAGACGACTGTAAGTCGCAATCTGGGTACATATTTTGTTTGAATAACGGAGAAGTGAGCTGGAAATCTTCCAAGTAAGAGACTGTTGCTGATTCAACAACAGAAGAGGAGTATATCGCTGCAGCTGAAGCAGCAAAGGAGGCAGTTTGGATCTGAAAATTCCTAATTGGATTAGGAGTAGTTCCGTTAACAGCTGAGCCCATTCCATTGTATTGTGACAATAACGGGGATATAGCGCAGGCTAAGGAACTGCGGTCTCATCAACTAACCAAGCATGTTCTTCGACGTTTCCATCTTATTCGTGAGATCATACATCGTGGTGATGTGAAGATCGAGAAGGTCGCATCAGATGACAACATTACAGATCTGCTGACGAAAGCCATTCCTCAGCAAAAGTTTGAGCTACATGTACATATTTCAGGTGTTAGATGCTTGAGTGACTGGCTATAGGCCAAGTGGGAGATTGTTGGAAAATTATGAGCCATAGCGTCACTATTTGTAAAAGACATTGTGTTTTTGTACAGATTAATTATTTAGCAATGGAAATTTCATTTTATCATTTCGTAATTAGATTACTTAAATATGTGAATGATGAAAGTCCTTATGATTAGTTCTAGATTAATAAGATATGAGACAGTACCAATCCATAAAGGTTTAATCATTAAATATCCCTAGTCGTAGTATTATCGAGACTGGACATCGATAATGCGGAATAGAATAGTATTGCACTTGTGCGTGTTATGGAAGCGTAACAGCATAATTCTCATGTATTTAAGTATTGGATACTTATGTAAGTGTGATAGGAGGTTGTGTTTTACCGATGGTACGGAAAATAGCTTCGCTCTGGATAGACTCCGCGGAATCCCATTGGTAGTATGACTATGTGTCTATGGGAGTCCGCATCAGGGTAGGTGTATTTGGTCTTAACCTGAGACTTGCATCGCTAGTACTTGCGACAATCAATGCGCTTTGGTTTTGGTCGTCCAAGACCTTAACAGGTTCTGTGTACGCCTCTTCTGGGTTTATTGATAATCGTAGTGTATTTGGTGTGATGTCAAGACGGAAGTATCACTTCAGTCATATGGAGATGATGGTCACGCAGGGATACAGAACTGGTTCTCTTAAAGGTTGCAACCATCGGGATAATATGACTAGGTCATGATTATTCGATAATAAAGAGACTAGTTGTTAGTGATCTGATATATGCTTCGTACGGGGCAGACACTATTCCAGCCCCAGGCCTTGCATGTGATCATTCGATACTGGATCGTAATATGCAATACTACGTATACTATGCCTGATAAAGATCGTATATTCCATTAAGAATATTTCTGGAGAATTGGGTAGGCATGGCGCTTTGCTAGAAGCCAACCTTGTCTCATAAATCGGTAAAAATGTAGTACTAGGTACGTACGTGTTCGGATAGTTCGACGACCGGATTTACTGCCAACATATCCAAGGATCTCTTGGGTCACTTCCCAAAGATTCACCGATGACGTATCATTCGAGCTTAATTAATCTGGGATTAATTGCGGAGAGACTTTATCTGGGATAAAGTATTATTTGAAGAGAGAGAAAGATTAATTTGGAATTAATCGATAAAATAATATATTTGATATATTAAACGAAATTAGATTTCAACGCGAAATCAAAATTATATTTTAATTCGGGAAAACGAGTTAATTTAGAATTAATTCGTTAGCGACGTGAATAGTAATTTTGCTGGGCATAATTATTTAATAAAATTCGATTTAATTACGTCGCAACTGAAGTTCGTTAATTCAGAACTAGCGATCCCAAGCCTGGGAGTGTTTGCGGGTCCACTCGCATTTGGAATCGAGTGGGGCCCACATGTCACATCACATGTCACCTTAAGTTACTTTTGGTTTATGTGTTTAAGTGGAGTTGGTTATGACTTAATTTACACTCCAAAATTGAAAGCTTGATTGACTATTACCAAACCATATTTGGTATATTAATTAATTGATTTTTGAAATCAATTACACAAGTCTTCTATTCTCTCTCATTACCGAAAATTGAAAGCAATTTTCCTCTCCCCCATTGTTCTTCAAGAACAAGATCAAAAATTGTGGCAATTTTTGAGTGCTAGCACACACATCAAATGAATCATAACAAGGTTTTAGGGAAACCAACTCAAGAGCTTGGAATCCACACAAATCTTGGAGCTTGGACATCAATTTCTTGGAGGACACATTGGCCGAACCTAGAGGGGATTTTTGGGCATTTGACGCATCCTAAAGCTGATCAATGTAAGTGTGTTTTCACCACTCTTCTTTGATTATTCATTCACATTTCTATGCTTATTTTGATCTTGAGACTAAACCTAGAAACCCAACACCGATCTCATAGGCTACTAGTGGAGATCCGTCCGCTTGGTGTATCACATGGATGCATGAGTTGCTCGTCGTGTCCATCGAATTGACCTCCGAAAGTTTTCATATGGAGTGTTTATCCCATGTGTCTGTGAGAACTTTCATGTATCGATTATATGGCTAGTCCTTTGACTTGAGGTCTTTACAATCTTATGTGTGGATCAAATAACTTTGACATTGTCCTTCCTCGGTTCAAAAGATCCGGTCGTAAGGGTATGATTGGGTCATTTATTGAAACACATGAAGTTTTTAAAGATATAACAGAGAATCGCCACTCTCTCGGATAATATTTTCTTATAAGAGTAGTATTCCAGTTCGCGGGTTGATATATGTGATCAGTGCTTGGGACTGTGGCCACAACAGAAGAATCATGTGAGATTCTTGGGTTAGCATGATTCATGACACTATCAACATCATACCTTTGACAATATGGGTAGACACTTTTCGTACCCTCGGTCAATGGGTGGGGATACAGTGAGTCGAGGGACCGTATCATATGTAAATCTTATACAGAATGGGTATATATATCTTTCATTCTCATTTGGGGGCCTTGGCATGTTGCTAGATGTCAACATTGGTCATTGAAATTGAACGACCATCTGATTGGAGGATAATTTATGTTCGAGTAATTTATCATGATTCATTTCATGTCCAACTTGAAAGGAACCCAGAAGGTCACACACAACAAAGTCGAAATCAATGGTTAACAGTGCATAGTATAAATATAATATCATATATGATTGCTGTGGGAATTGTTTATAAATGGTTCATTGTGTTTAATTATTGAACAGATCATTTATGAGGTTCCATAATGGCTTAGGGATTGGTGAATGACGATAGGGACACTTTGGAAATTGGAATAAAAAATAGAAAAAATTACTATTCACATGAATAGTAACATGAACAGTAAAAATCTTTTTGTTATTTGTTTTGAATTCCAATTCGGCCCAAACTCTTATTAGGGTTTTATAATCTCATTAAACCACTAAATTAAGATCCAATGGCTAAGATTAAATTAGCTTTTATACCACATCGGATTCTTAATTAATTTTGTTGTCTTTGGAGCACTATATAAACCCAAAGAATTCTTCACAAATTTTTACACCAAAACCTTCATATTTTGGGTTTATATAAGTGAGCAACTCTAAAGTTTAAGAGTAAGCCACTGATTTTGAGGATCCTTAAGTCTAATTGACTAGAGGAACCTCGAGTTAAAAGTTTTGAGGTATTTCCCTAGGCTAGCTCCAATGGCAAAATACCCGTGCACTCGAGGCGTAGTCTTGCCGTTGAGTTTTGGCTTTGGTGTGTGCATCTTTGGAGGCCACACACTTGAGTGGCTCTTTCGAACGTGGAAGAGCTTGCTGAGTTCGAGAAAGGCTTGTAAATTGGGGTGAGGACTGGAGGAGTCTTCGGTTCAAGTAAGTCTTTTTCATTCTTTATTTTAATTAGAGTTCTTATGATAGTTAGCATGTTTATGTTTATGTTCTTTGCATGTTTTATGAGTTTTATGCTTAGAATATATAGTAACATGCCTAGGCTTGTAGAATAATAAAAACAAATAGATCTTGGTGTTGGACAATTATGACACATAGCGTCACTATTTGTACAGATCATGGTGTTGTTGTACAAATTAACTATGTGACAAAGGAGATTGTACTCTTATCATTTGTGATTAGATCACCTAGATATATAAATGATAAGAGGTCCCTGTGATTTGTTCCTGGATTGAGAATGATATGAGACAGTATCAATCCACGAAGGATAAATCATTAAATATCCATAGTCAGAGTATTATCGAGATTGGACATCGATGAATACGTAAAAGACTAGTATTACACTTGTGCGCGTTGTGAGGGCACAACGGCATAGTTCTCATATATTTGGGTATAGGATACTCATGCAAGTGTAATAGGAGGTTGTGTTTTACCGATGGTACGGGAAACAGCTTTGCTCTGGATAGACCCCAACGGAATTCCATTGGTAGTATGACTAAGTGTCTATGGAAGTCCGAAATCAGAGTAGGTGTATTTGGTCTAAACCTGAGACTTGCACCGCTAATACTTACGACAATCAATATACTTTGGTTACGGTCGTCCAGGGATTTGACAGGTTCTGTGTACGCCAATGCTGGGTATATTGAGAATCGTAGTGTGTTGGGTGTGATGTCAAGATGGAAGTGTCACTCCAGTCATATGGAGTTGATGATCACACAGGGATACAAAACTGGTTCTCTAAAAAATGTTGCAACCGTCGGGATAATATGACTTGGTCATGATTATCCGATAATAAAGAGACTAGTTGCTTGTCATCCGATATATGCTTCGTACAGGGCAGACACTGTACCAGCCCCAGGCCTTGCATGTGATCATCCGATTCTGGACCGAAATACGCAATACTATGTATACTACGCCTGATATAGATCATTTATTCCTGTAAGGATATTTCTGGAGAATTGGGTAGGCATGGTGCTTTGCTAGAAGCCAACCTTGTCTTGTAAATCGGTATAAACGTAGTACGAGGTACTTACGTGTTTGGATAGTCCGATGACCGAATTTACTGCCAACATATCCGGGGATCTCATGGGTCGCTTCCTAAAGATTCACCGATGACGTATGACTCACACTTTTAATTAATCTGGGATTAATTGGATGAGAGAGAAAATTAATCTGGTATTAATTGCGGAGATATTTTATCTGGGATAAAATATCATTTAAAGAGAGAGATAACGATTAATTTGGAATTATTCGACAAATTAATATATTAGATATATTAAACGAAATTGGATTTCGACGCAGAATTAAAATTAGATTTTAATTCGGGCGAACGACTTAATTTAGAATTAATTTGTTAGCGATGTGAATAGTGACTTCGCTAGGCGTAATCATTTAATTACGACACAACAGAAAATTCATTAATTTGGAATTAGCAAACCCGAGCCCGAGATTATTTGTGAGCGCATTCGCATTTCGAATTCGAGTGCGGCACGCAAGTCAAATCAAGCGTCAAATCGCTAGTCGCATCTAGCGTCACATCAAGCGTCAAATCATGTCACTTTGAGTGATGTGACAATTTGATTGATTGATTGATGGTGGTAGTTGGAAGACATTAATTGCCTTTTGCCTTTTGACTTTTTGAAATGAAAAATGGTATATGATTAATTGATTTGGGAAATTGAAAATCTAATACACATTTTTTCTTTTCATTTCTCTCTCTTTGCTCACGTTTGGGAGCCTTTTCTTTCTTCTCTTTCATTCGGCCAACAGGCCAAATTCTTCACTAGTTTGCTTGGCAAAACCGTGAGAAGGGAAGCAAAAGTGGTGAGATTTGTGGAAAATTTCTAGAGAGCTAGCACTCCGAGAGACATGTGAAGGTGATAGGGAAGTCCACCCATGAGCCGGGAATCAAATGACGAAGCTTGGAGCTTGGTTTCTTGTTGATTGAAGGCCGAAAATCAGTGAGGACAGCAGCCCACTGCCGCAGTTCACAGTGAGCAGAAAAGGAAATTTTTGTTGCCTCCCGCGTCGCTCAACCGCTCGATGTGAGTATTCCGTGACTTTCTCGATTGTATTCACACATGTTCATGCTTGTTTGTTGATCATTGGGACCTTAGTAAACTCCAATACTTGGGCAAAGGGAAAACGACATAATAATTTTGATTTTCCGCTGCGCACTCGCGGCCGCTTCCCAACACCAAAGAGCCACCCAAGTGTGTGGCCTCCAAAGGTGCACACACCAAAGCCAAAACTCAACGGCAAGACTACGCCTTGAGTGCACGGGTATTTTGCCCTTGGTGCTAGCCTAGGCAAATACCTCAAAACTTTTAACTTGAGATTCCTCTAGTCATTAGACTTAAGGATCCTCAAAATCAGTGGCTTACTCTTAAACTTTAGAGTTGCTCACTTATATAAACCCAATATATGAAAAGTTTTGGTGTAAAAATTTGTAAAGAATTCTTTGGGTTTATATAGGTGCTCCAAAGACAACAAAATTAATTAAGAATCCGATGTGGGACAAATGGTAATTAAATCTTAGCCATTGGATCTTAATATAGTGGTTTAATGAGCTTATAAAACCCTAATAAGAGTTTGGGCCGAATTGTAATTCAAAAAAAATAAAAATAAAAATAAAAAAAACACAGAATTGTTTTTTTTTCTTATTCATTTTTCCAATTCCCAAAGTGCCCCTATTGTCATTCACCAATCCCTAAGCCACTTGGAACCTCATAAATGATCTGTTCAATTATTAAACATATTGAACCATTTATGAACAATTCCTACAACAATCATATATGCTGTTAAATTTGTATTGTGCACTGTTAACCATTGATTTTGACTTTGTTGTGTGTGATCTTTTGGGTTCCCCTCAAGTTGGACATGAAATGAACCGTGATAATTTAATTGAACATAAATTATCCTCCGATCAGATGGTCGTTCGATTTCAATGACCAAGGTTGACATCTAGCAACATGCCAAGGCCCACAAATACGAAGGAGAGATATATATACCCATTCTGTATGCGATTTACATATGATACGGTCTCTCACCTCACTGTATCCCCACTGATTGACCTAGGTATGGAAAATGTCTACCCATATAGTCAAAGGTATGATGTTGATAGTGTCATGAATCGTGCTAACCCAAGAATCTCACATGATTATTCCGCTGCGGCCACAGTCTCAAGCACTGATCACACATATCAACCCGCGAACTGGAATACTACTCTTATAATAAAATATTATCCGAGAGAGTGGCGATTCTCTGTTGTATCTTTACAAACTTCATGTGTTTCAACAAATGAACCAATCATACCCTTATGCCCGGATCTTTTGAACCGGGGAAGGAGAATGTCAAAGTTATTTGATCCACACATAAGATTGTAAAGACCTCAAGTCTAAGGACTAGTCGTATAATCGATACATGAAAGTTCTCACAGACACATGGGATAAACACTCCATGTGAAAACTTTCGGCAGTCACTTCGATGGACACGAGCAACTCATGCATCCATGTGATAACCAAGCGGGTGGATCTCTTCTAGTAGCCTATGAGATTGGCTACCCCACTTAAGTACGAATCATATCATCATGCTAGTCTCTCCGCTTTGTGAACGCCCAGATTATTCACAAAACTATGACTATGAACGTTTGAGAGTAATGATTCTCATAAGGCGTGGAAGCCATCATTTTATTACTCCAAGGGCTTTATTACAGTGTTTGATGATTCATATAATTTATGTAAGACACGTATAATAAAGATTTCCATTTTATTAATTAATGAAAATATTACAAATATATGTACATATAGCCCATCCACAAGTTGGGTATAGGGCATATCCCCAACAATCTCCCACTTTCACTATAGCCAACTAGTATGAATCTGGACACCATACTCTCGGGTCTGCCTATCATGCTTTTGTTGAGTCATCCCTTTAGTCAGAGAATCTGCAAGATTATCTTCTATGGGTATTTTCTCTATAATAACTTCTTTTCTCTCAACAATCTCTCTGATGAGATGAAATTGCCTGAGTACATGCTTGGATTTTCGGTGGGACCTTGGTTCCTTTGATTGAGCAATGGCGCCTGTGTTGTCACAGTAGATTGCGACGCCATTCTTTATCTCGGGAAGCACTTCCAGCTCCGTGATGAACTTCTTTATCCAGACTGCTTCTTTAGTTGCCTCAGATGCTGTAATATACTCGGCTTCAGTGGTGGAGTCCACTATAGTTGACTGCTTTAAGCTTTTCCAACTGACAGCTCCGCCATTCAAAGTAAACAAATATCCTGTTTGCGATCTGCTGTCATCCCTATCGGTCTGAAAGCTCGCATCATAGTAACCAATGACTTTCATCTTAGAACAATCTCCGTATGTCAAAAACACATCCTTAGTTCTTCTCAGATACTTGAGGATTTTTTTGACAGCTGCCCAATGTTGCTCACCACGATTTGCCTGATACCTGCTCATTATGCTAAGAGCATAAGAGACATCAGGTCTTGTACATAGCATGGCGTACGTGATCGATCCTATTGCTGAAGCATAAGGGATCCTACTCATACGCTCTCTATCTGAAGGAGTATGTGGACATTGCTCCTTAGATAATTTGATTCCATGGCAAGTAGGTAATTTACCTCTTTTGGAATCTTCCATTTTGAATCTTTTCAAAAATTTATCTATGTATGTGGATTGAGAAAGTCCTAACAACCACTTAGATCTATTACGGTAGATCTTAATACCGAAGATGTAGGCTGCTTCTCCTAAATATTTCATGGAGAAATTCTGAGATAACCATTGCTTGGTGGCTTGTATCATGGGAATATCATTCCCGATGATTAATATGTCATCGACATATAATACAAGAAATACAACAACATTCCCACTACTTTTCCTGTAAACACAAGGCTCGTCTACATTTTTTATGAAGTCAAATTCTTTGATTGTCTCATCAAATCGTATATTCCAACTTCTGGAGGCTTGCTTGAGTCCATAAATGAATCGTTTAAGCTTGCATACTTTATTATGATCATCCTTAGATCCAAACCCCTCAGATTGTGTCATATAGACTTCCTCTACGAGGTTCCCATTAAGGAAAGATGTTTTGACATCCATCTGCCAAATCTCATAATCAAA
Organism: Zanthoxylum bungeanum; assembly: GCA_019454045.1. Lineage (NCBI taxonomy): Eukaryota > Viridiplantae > Streptophyta > Magnoliopsida > Sapindales > Rutaceae > Zanthoxylum > Zanthoxylum bungeanum. Next base: position 41,977 of record SKCR01047032.1, on the reverse strand, counting down.
GTGTGCAGCTAGTGCCAGTAAAATTCGAATGGACTTTATCATTGCAACAGATGAGAAGGTTTCGTCATAGTCAATTCCTTGGATTTGTCTATAACCTTTTGCCACCAACCTAGCCTTATAGGTTTGGATTTTGCCTTCTGCATCAGTTTTACGCTTGTAAATCCACTTGCAGCCTATGGGTTTTATCCCTTCAGGTGCATCCACCAAGTCCCAGACTTGATTCTGATACATAGAGTCTATTTCGGATTTCATGGCCTCAAGCCACTTGACTGAATCAATGTCACACATTGCTTCATCATAACTGGTGGGATCATCATTATCAATGACCTGATCATGTTCCTTATCAATATAGAAACCATATCTTTCAGGCTCATTTCTTTCCCTACCAAACCTTCTAAGTTCATAACCTTGTGGTTGTTCTGTCGCTGCCCTTTTGAGGGGCCTGGGGTTTAGTTCTATGATAGTTTGTTCTTCTCGTACCTCATCGAGGTCAAGTCTACTCCCACTATATTTCTTGAGAAGGAATTCATTCTCTATAAATTTAGCATTTCGTGAGACAAATGTTCTTTGTTCATTTGGGACGTAGAACATGTATGCTCTTGAGTTCAAGACATATCCTAGAAACTTACATTTAACTGCCCTATCATCCAATTTGTTAGTTTGTGTGAGCATAACATATGCGTCACATCCCCAAACTCTTAAATAACTAAGACTAGGACATTTCCCAGACAATAACTCATATGGTGTTTGACTAACAGCCTTGGAAGGAACTTGGTTTAGTAATAGTGTTTGCAGTTTCTAAAGCAAGACCCCAAAATGAAAGAGGTAGATCCGTGTCTGACATCATTGATCGGACCATATCTAATAATGTCCAATTTCTCCTTTCGGAGACCCCATTATGCTGTGGAGTTCCCGGAGGAGTCCACTGGGAAACAATGCCATTTTCTCTCAAGTAATCTTGAAATGTGTCGCTTAAGTATTCACCACCTCGGTTAGACCTTAGTGACTTAATACTTTTATTAAGCTGGTTTTTTACTTCAGCTTTGAAGTCTTTGAATTTTTCAAAGGCTTCGGATTTATACCGCATAAGGTACACATACCCATATCGCGTGTGATCATCGATAAAGGTAATGAAGTAGGAGAATCCACCTCTAGCGGTGACTGATATTGGTCCACATACATCAGAGTGTATGAGTTCTAATGTCTCCGCTGCACGCTGTCATTTACCTTTGAAGGGTAATTTGGTCATTTTACCAAGTAAACAAGACTCACAAGTTCTATAAGGTTCATATTTGAAAGGTCTGAAATACCCATCCTTATGTAGCTTAGTTAATAGAAATGATTCATTGAGATTATTTGACTTAACGTTGTATATATTAGAGGTTGAACATTCTTTGTTAGTTTGTAAGACATAAATACCATTATTCAAAATACCATCTCCATATTTTATTTCATTGAAATAAATAGAACATTCATTACAACTTATTAGGCATGAAAAGCCTTTATTACAAAAGAAGAAATTGAAATGATGTTTTTTTACTAGATAAGGTACATAAATAGAATCTTCTAAGTCTAAAACTAAACCATTCGGAAAAACTAATGAATAAGTCCTCACGCACAATGCAGCCAGTTTTGCTCCATTACCCATGCGTAAGTCAACCTCCCCATGACGAAGTCTCATACTGTTTCTCAGGCCCTGCACATTGTTACACAAGTGAGTCCCAAAACTGGTGTCAAGCACCCAAGTAGAAGGTTCAGAGTTTTTAGAATATAGTTCAATCATATACAACATACCTGAAGCATTGGGCTTCTTAGCCTCTTGGGCTTCCCTAGCTTCCTTGGCTTTCAAGGATCTGCAGTCTTTCTTCCAATGACTATTGTTTCCACAAAAGAAACATTTCCCATTTCCCTTTTTCTTCTCCACCTTACCATTGGGCTTTAGGTGATCTGGAGCCTTGGCCTTACCCTTATTTTTCTTTGGGCCTCGTGGCTTCAGGTCCGTGATTAAATGACGGAGGTTTTAAGCTCCGGTTTCAAGTCCTTCTCTGTTTGCTTTATCAGATTGTACAATTCTGCTAAAGTAGCTTCTTTATTAGACCGATGAAACTGCATAATAAAGTTAGAGATTTCTTTTGTAAGGACTAAATAATTAGATCGTGACCTATCTCATGATCCATGATGAACCCGAGGTTGGCCAATTTTTCAATGTGGCCAATCATCTTAAGCATATGTCCACTAACAGATCTTTCCTTATACCTTGTTGGAATAAGGCACATGACACTTGGAATATCACGGTATGAACGAAAGTTGCATACAACTCCTTCAAGTGAAAGATGATGGTTTGAGCATCCATATCTTCGTGAGCTTTCTGAAGTTCGTCCCACATAAAGCCAAGCATTATGCAAACTGCTTGCTCATCATCATTGACGTGTTTCTTCCAAGCATCAAATGTATTTTGGTCAGCATCTTCTGCAGGTTCAGGGGGAAATGGTCTTTCAAGAACATATAAAATCTTTTCTTGTCGTAAGACAATTTTAAGGTTTCTAAACCAGTCATTGTCATTGTCCCCTTTGAGCTTATGCTCATCAAGGATGGAACGAAGTGATACTCTGTTTTCCATTTGAATGTCTATGAAATATTTTAACCCACCTGTTAAGAGAGAATGTTAAAATTAGTTATATGTTTTCATTAATTTTTCATAATAACATGGGCTTTTAATATTATGAAGTTGCTCCCACTCAATTGTTTTAAAATTTTAAGAAAATCGCATCAACCCCAATATGATGGATTTCATGTGGGCAAGGATCCCATTATCATCATTTCATAACTCCGACTAGGGCCGGTCGTTATAAAATACGATAAGTAGCTATGTTCCCAACCAATTTATGATATAAATCACAATTCCTTGATCATTGGGTTGGGCAATCAAACATGCCATAACTTATGCTAGTCCTTGTGGACACCTAATCTTTTCCACTAAGTTATAAGACCACGCCTAAGGGTCGCTGCATCTTATGACTCAGAAAAGTCAAACCATTGTCAATAGTACGATTTAGGGACAAATTGGTATTGGTCAGTCTGGTAAAGCCTAGTCCTGCCAATACGGTTTAAGCCCTTTGGGTCTATATTTTACAATGGGAGGCAAATTTTAGACTTAAATTATTATTGAGGATTTTAGCAAGTTTAAGTGAATAACTGTCAAATGGATTCCTCCATTGAAAATTCCCCAGAGGGAGGGTGGAGCGAACTCTCTTAAATACCCTTACCTCTTAGGCTCTTATTGCCTTGGTGACAGGAATAAACAATAGATCCTCCAAATTAGTCCAACACTTTAAATATGCTTTAAGGTAAGCTTTGAGTAAATGATTATCTAGATGTCTTCACAGCTTTTCCTTTTGGCTATAAAAAGGTAGTGAGTGAAGGAAGACACCAAATCATTATATAACTCTAGTAATACCTTTGGTTAAATTAACTTTAGTTTGGAAAGTTTTATTAATGCCTTGGTCCCACCCCACTTGTATATTTTATAATGTCTTTTATTATAAACGAGTGATTTATATTTATTAGCCTTAAAGGTAATAAATCTCTAAGTTCATCACAAAATAATTACTTAGCTAAGGGATAAGCAATACACTCTCTATTTCCTTAGAAAGTCTCTAGATGCTTGCACCCTAAAATAATCATGCCAATTCTAATCATACATAGAATCATCAAGCATATGAGTTTTAATATGTTGGAATTATTTTAGGCATTAAATAACTTTGATTAATATTTAATTATTATATTGCATTTTATTTTAATCAAATAAATTTACTATTCACGTTTTTAAAAGATGCATGAACTTTAAATGTAATTTCATAATTTAAATCTTAACCAAATCATGAAAACCTTGTGCCTAAAAGTATGTTCAGGGTGTTAGCTTTCCAACGAGCTTTTACACACCCAATTTCAAGTTCAAAAGAGAGAGAACTAATCAAAACAAAAACGGCTCGCTGATACCACTGTTGGGAAGCGGCCGCGAGTGCGCAGCGGAAAATTAAAATCATGATGCCGCTATCCCTTTGCCCAAGACCTATTTGTTTTGATTATTCTACAAGCCTAGGCATGTTACTATCTATTCTAAGCATAAAAACTCATAAAACATACAAAGAACATAAACTTAAACATGTTAACTATCATAAGAACTCTATTAAAAATAAAGAAAGAAAAAGACTTACTTGAACCGAAGACTCCTCCAGTCCTCCCTCCAATCTACAATCTTTTCTCAAAAACAGCAAGCTCTTCCACCTTCCAAAGAGCCACCCAAGTGTGTGGCCTCCAAAGGTGCACACACCAAAGCCAAAACTCAATGGCAAGACTACGCCTTGAGTGCACAGGTATTTTGCCCTTGGTGCTAGCCTAGGCAAATACCTCAAAACTTTTAACTTGAGATTCCTCTAGTCAATTAGACTTAAGGATCCTCAAAATCAGTGGCTTAATCTTAAACTTTAGAGTTGCTCATCTATATAAACCCAATATATGAAAGGTTTTGGTGTAAAAATTTGTAAAGAATTCTTTGGGTTTATATAGGTGCTCTAAAGACAACAAAATTAATTAAGAATCCGATGTGGGATAAATGCTAATTAAATCTTAGACATTGGATCTTAATATAGTGGTTTAATGAGATTATAAAACCCTAATAAGAGTTTGGGCCGAATTGGAATTCAAAACAAATAAAAAAAAACGCAGAATTTTTTTTTCTTATTCAGTTTTCCAATTCCCAAAGTGCCCTTATCTTCATTCACCAATCCCTAAGCCACTTTGGATCCTCATAAATGATATGTTCAATTATTAAATACATTGAACCATTTATGAACAATTCCTACAGCAATCATATATGCTGTTAAATTTGTACTGTGCACTGTTAACCATTGATTTCGACTTTGTTGTGTGTGACCTTTTGGGTTCCCCTCAAGTTGGACATGAAATGAATCGTGATAATTTAATCGAACATAAATTACCCTCCGATCAGATGGTCGTTCGATTTCAATGACCAAGTTTGACATCTAGCAACATGCCAATGCCCCCAAATAAGAAGGAAAGATATACATACCCATTATGTATGCGATTTACATATGACACGGTCCATCGCCTCACTGTATCCCCACCGTTTGACCTATGGTATGGAAAGTGTCAACCTATATAGTCAAAGGTACGATGTTGATAGTCTCATGAATCGTGTTAACCCAAGAATCTCACATGATTCTTCTGCTGCGGCCACAGTCTCAAGCACTGATCACACATATCAACCCGTGAACTGGAATACTACTCTTATAAGAAAATATTATCCGAGAGAGTGGCGATTATCTGTTGTATCTTTACAAACTTCATGTGTTTCAACAAATGACCCAATCATACCCTTATGCCCGGATCTTTTGAACCGGGGAAGGAGAATGTCAAAGTTATTTGATCCACAAATAAGATTGTAAATACCTCAAGTCTAAGGACTAGTCATACAATCGATACATGACAGTTCTCACAGACACATGGGATAAACACTCCATGTGATAACTTTCGGCGGTCAGTTCGATGGACACGAGCAACTCATGCATCCATGTGATACACCAAGTGGACGGATTTCCACTAGTAGCCTATGAGATCGGCTACCCCACTTAAGGGTGGATCATATCATCATGCTAGTCTCTCCGCTTTGTGAACGCCCAGATTATTAAAAAAACTATGACTATGAATGTTTGAGAGTAATGATTCTCATAAGGCGTGGAAGCCATCATCTTATTACTCCAAGGGCTTTATTACAGTGTTTGATGATTCATATAATTTATGTAAGACATGTATAATAAAGATAGTCATTTTATTAATTAATGAAAATATTACAAATACATGTACATATAGCTCATCCACAAGTTGGGTATAAGGCATATCCCTAACACCAACCATAAAGGCGGTATCCAATTAAGTCAGGTTTTTAGATTATTTATATATTATAAAATAAGAGAGATCAATCTAAAATATTATAATAAACTTTTCACATTCACCCTGGCAGAAAGAATTTACCTACTCATACTTTTAAGTAAAATAAAGAAAGATTTATTACTTAAAATAAAAATTAAAAATAGGAAAACTGAAATTAAACAAACAAGATTCTTTCTAAGTATTCTAAGAAATTCCCCCAGAAGAAAGTATGAAGAATTCAAATGAAATCAACCTCTATTTATAGGCTTCAAAATCAGGCTCGTCGAGACGCAATGGGCTTTAGCGTCACGTCGCGCGCTACAGTAGATGGCGGCTGTCGGCAAATCAATAATTATGTTGATGTCATGATGACACGGTGATGATGTAAGTGATGATGCAATGATGATGAGTGTCGGCAGCTGAATAATTGAGGCGCGTTGCGACGCGTGAACAATAAATTTCCCATTCTGCTTTTTTTTCAATTGTTTTTCCCTATTTTAGCCCCGATTTGATTCCAGCGACTCCCGAAATCTTATTTATATACAAAATAACACAAAACATATCAAAATATTCACAATACCCAAGAAACTTTACAAAATACTAAGTAAAATGGGTGGTAAATATTGATATTTTTTCCGCTTATCAATTAGTATATCTCAAGCTTCGGATATACCAGGTCAGAAAAACAAGATAAGAAGAAACATTGGCATTCGATGAAGCGCATATAATTTTACTTATTATTTAGAACATTAAAGAATCTGCATTAAATCAAGTGATGAACCTAAAACACAAGGAAGTTAAAGTCATTAAACTTGATTGGTATTTGAGGTAATGGAAGGAGAATAACGAGATGAAAGAAATATAGGATGATATTGGATCAGCATAAGTCATAATAAGACAGATTCTAGACGATAAGTGTTACGGAATTTACAAACCAAGGAATAAAGCCTAATTCGGTAGATAGTATGATTTGATGAAAGAATGCAAGGACTGAAGAGCTCATACCTTTATATGGATATAATATATTATATAGACCTAGTTACCATAAGAGACTAAAGCAGTTGACAAAAGGACCTCCAAAAGACCAAAGGATTGGTGGATTCGAAACGTGTAAAGGTCGGATAGAGTGTACCAAAAGAAGAGATACTCAGAAGTTATAATATTGCGCTGTCGAATAGAAAAATAAAAAACAAGTTAAGGAAAAGAAAAGTAGCAGAGACATTGAGATACTAGAACCAGGACAGACCCAAAAGTTGGACATTAGAAGAAGATTCGAGGACGAATTCTATTTAAGGGGGGAGAATTTGTAACAACCGGTGATCTCAACTACTATTACATGGTGGGACACGTAATATTGGAATTAAATCATGTTCAAACACGTATACACTCATGAAATGACTTTTGGATGTTCGGAAAAATTCCTCACAGTTCCGATACGAAATTTATTCCAAGATTTAATCTGGATGGCCTAGGGTATTTGGGCCATAACATTTTTATATGATCTCTGATTTTCATGAACTTTATATCATCTCAAAGCTAAGACTGAGATGTACAACTTCCTCATTAGACATTCCTCTAGATTCGAATCAGAAACAGGCCAAATGGCAACTCATAAATTTGGATGAATAGTACCCGAGTACTAATCTAGAGAAATCTCAAAGTTTCTCAAAATTTCTAAACATTTCTTCATTGAATTATTTCCAAATAGCCCCTAGTATAAAAGGGAACATTATTCTAGCACCCCTACCATTTTGGAGAAAGAAGAAAAAAGTGAGGGAGAGAGGGAAAGAAAAGAAAAAGGAAGAAGAAGAAGAAGAAGAAGAAGGAGATCACTTCTCTACCAACGTTTAAGGAAGAAATTATGGTAAATCAAACCACCACAACCTAGGAAGAAGAATATCAAGCCTAGAAGACTTGAATGGCAAAGGAAATCAAGTGAGTAAGGTAAGAAGAGACTTGACCCAAATTTGAATTTGGGGATGCTGGGCATATATTAAACGTTTGGATGGTACCAAACTAGAACCCAAATCAGATAAGTGCATATTTGTAATTGGTTATCCTATGGAAACCAAAGGATATTATTTCCACAACCCACAAGAGAACAAAAATATTTATTGTTCTCCATGCAGTTTTCCTCGAAAAGGAATACGCAAATGTACTGATAAGTGGGAGGAAAGTAAAACTCGATGAAAATCAGAGTAATATTGTTCCTGGCACCGATCCCCTCACGGAACACAAACAGTTCATCAAGGATGAGACTGTTCCATAATCTTGTAATACATAAGAACCGCGTAAGTCAAAGAGAGTCAGAAAACAAACTTAGAGGTATGGGTTTTTGATCTCACCTCATGTAGATATTAATCTTATTGAGGAATATAAACCGGCTAGGTATGAGGAAGCGATACAAGGTATCGACTCCGCTTTATAGCAAGATGCCATGAAGTCCGAAATAGATTCCATGTATACCAACCAAGTTTGGACACTGGTTGATGTACCAGAAGACATTATGCCTATTGGTAGAAAATGGGTCTTCATGGTGAAGACATACCTGGATGACAACATACAAACGTACAAAGCTAGGCTTGTAGCGAAAGGGTATCGTCATCAACATGATGTCGACTACGACGAAACCTTTTACTCGTTGCCATGATTAAATCCATTCGGATAATTCTTGCTAATGTTGCATATTTCGATTATGAAATATGGCAGATGGACGTCAAAACCACTTTCCTTAATGAAAACCTTTTGGAGGATGTTTATATACAACACCCTGACGGTTTTGTCGTGCCAAAACATGCAAACAAGGTTTGCAAGTTAAATCGATCCATTTATGGATTGAAGCAAACATTTCGTTCTTGGAACCAACGTTTTGATGAGGTCATATTACAATATGGTTTCATTCAAAATGAAATGATTCTTGTGTATATAAGAAGGTTAGTGGGATCGCACTGACATTGATTGTCCTATATGTTGATGATGTGTTGCTTCTTAGCAATGACATTCCCATATTAAAATCGGTGAAAGCTTGGCTTTCATTAAAATTATCCATGAAATTCTTGGGAGAGGCAACCTTTATTCTAGGAATAAGGATCTACTGGGATAGATCTAAAAGTTTTTGGCACTCTCCGAGAACTCGTACATTGACAATGTTGAAGAGATTCAACATGGATCAGTCCTAGAATGGGATGCTTCCGGTGTCACATGGCGTCTCTCTATCTAAGGACATGTGTCCTAAAACTCAAGATGAGAGAGATTCAATGAATCGGATCCCATTCGCTTAAGCAGCCGGATCGATCATTTATGCCATGACATGTACGCGACCTGGTGTCTCATATGCTTTGAGCATATGCAGTCACTATTAGGCCAATCCAGGTGATGGTCACTGGATTGATGTTAAGAACATCCTTAAGTATCTTGGACGAACTAAAGATGCTTTTTTAGTATATGGAGAATGAGAACTTGAGGTGACTTGTTCACCATTGCAAGTTTCTAAACCGATAAAGACGGCTATAAGTCAGAATAAGGGTACATATTTTGTTTGAACAACGGAACATTGAGCTGGAAATCTTTCTAGCAAGATACTGTTGCCGATTCAACATTAAAAGTGGAATACATTGTTGCGGCTGAGGCAACAAAAGAAGCATTTTGGATCTATAAAATTCCTAATTGGATTAGGAGTAGTTCTGTTAGCAGCTGAGCTGGGCTACAACACAGGCTAAGGAATTACGGTCTCATCAATGATCTAAGTATGTACTTCGATGGTTTCATCTGATTTGTGAGATCGTACATCGTGGCGATGTAAAGATCGAAAAGATCATTTCAGATGATAACCTTGCATATCCGCTGACGAAAGCGATATCTCCGCATAAGTATCAGCGACCCGTACATAGTTCAGGTGTTGGACACTTGAATGATTGGCTATAGGCCAAGTAGGATATTATTGGACAATTATGACCCATTGCATCACTATTTGTAAAAGACATGCCAGTTTTGTACAAATTAACTATGTCACAAAGGAAATTGCTCTTTTATCATTTTGTAATTGGATTACTTGGATATATAAAGGATAAAAGTCAATATGATTAGTACCGAATTAATAAGATATGAGACAATATTAATCCACGAAAGGTTTAATCATTAAATGTCCCTAGTCGTAGTATTATCGAGACTGTACATCGATAATGCGGAATATACTAGTATTACACTTATGCGCGTTATGGAAGCTTAACGACATAGTTCTCATATATTTAAGTATTGGATACTTATGCAAGTGTGATAGGAGGTTCTATTAGCTGTTTGACAGGGACCAGCTTCGCTCTGGATAGACCCATCGGAGTCTCATTGGTAGTATGACTATGTGTCTATGGGAATCCGAATCAGGGTAGGTGTATCTGGGTTTAACCTGAGACTTGCATCACTAATACTTGCAACAATCAGTACGCTTTGGTTTTGGTCGTCCGGAGCTTTAACATGTTATGTGTATGCCTTTTATGGGTTTACTGAGAATCGTAGTGTATTGTATGTGATGTCAAGATTGAAGTATCACTTCATTCATATGAAGATGATGATCACGGAGGGATACAAAAATAATACTCTTAAATGCTGCAACTATCGGGATAGTATGACTAGGTCATGATTATCTGATTACATAGACTAGTTGCTAGTGATCCGATATATGCTTCGTACGAGGTAGAAACAATTCCATCCATAGGCCTAGCATGTGGCATCTGATACTGGATCATATTACGCAATACAATTTATATTACGCCTGATACAGATTATATATTCTTCGTTGAATATTTCTAGAGAATTGGGTAGGCACGGTGCTTTGCTATAAGCCAACCATGTCTTGTAAATCGGTGAGAACGTGGTACTGGGTACGCACGTGTCGGATAATCCGACAACCGTATTTATTGCCAATATATCCAGGAATCTCTTGGGTCTCTTCTCAAAGATTCACCAATGACATTTGAATTGAACAGAATTAATCTGGGATTTTTTATGAGACAAAAAATTAATCAGGGATTAATTACGGCGAGAATTTATCTGGGATTAAATTCGTCAAGAAAAGAGAACGCGATTAATTTGGAATTAATCGACAAAATAAATTTAATAGTTAAATTGGATTTTTCTATTTAATTTATTTAATTGGCTAAAATAATATATAGGATATATTAATTGAAATTGGATTTCAAAAGAGAATTAAAATTGGATTTTAATTCAAGCGAACGAATTAATTTGGAATTAATTCGTAAACGACTTTCGTAATAATTTTGCTAGGCATTATTATTTAATTAAATTGGATTTAATTACGTAGCGACGGAAAATTCGTTTTGTCAGATTAAACGAACCGGGCCCAAAGTGTGTTGTGGCAGCCAACTTGAATTTGGAATTCATAATTGGGTGGGACCCACAACTTACATCACATGCCACTATTTATGCTGGAAGTAGTTGGCTACTTTAAATGGCATCTTTTGCCAACACACACACAAAAACTTAAGTATTATGTTTTGGAAAACACAAAATACACTATTCACACTTCTCTCTTTCCTCTCCATCTCACCATAGCCGAATTCTCTACTCATTGGAGGAGAAAATTTTTCTGTCAAATTTTGTTCAAGCTAGCACTTAAAGGAGTCAAAGAAATATGATAGGGAAACTCACCCAAGAGTTTGGAACTCAAAAAGGAAAGCTTGGAGCTTCAAGAACAAAGAAAGTTTTTGAATTTTTCTCATCTGATCATTGTAAGTTTTTCTGCAACTTCTACTTGATAATTCACACACAAATCATTTTTTAGAGATCATTGGCATGTCTAGGACACTAACACCAAGACCACTATTTTCAAGGACAGTAGTGGCGTGCTTTGGGGGACGGCGATACGTAACGCCCCAAAGTCATGTATTTGGACTGCTGGCTCTAGTTAGGTGTAAGGGGGGACGACAATACGTAACACCCTCATACGTCAAGTTTTTCAGATATAGACCAGTATTTAGACATCAGATTTTCAGAAAAAGACTTTTAAGATATAAGATTTTCAGAAAAGAATTTTTAGAGATCAGATTTTAGAGACAGTTTTCAGAAAGCAATTTTCAGAATGGTTAAGTTTTATAAAGAGATTTCAGAAGAAGTTTTTAGAAAGGAGTTTTCATATAAAGATATTTCTAGAATTTTTGTTTTAGAACCAAAAGCTTTTATATCAGTTTTTAGTATTTCATCCACTCACTTAGATCGTACGACGATCTAACCCCCACTCCCAGTTTTCTGTGGTTGCAGGTATTCTCGGAGGACGAGCTCGGGAGGACGGATACTGATGCAGTCACTAGGGTTGGATTCCACCAGTACAAGTTAGTCAAGAGTATAGTAAAGTCATGCATTAGTTAATAGCTTGAATCAGTCAATGTTATAAGTATAAATATTCTCAACAAAGTTGTAGTTTGCATTTGTTTTAATAGTAGAATAATGAGTAGTGAGTTATATTAATATTTTGGTAAATTGGGTTTTAGTCTAATGTATGAGATTGTATATAGAGTGAAATTAGCAATTGTTACAGAGTCAGAGGCTATAGGGTTAGTACGGCCTATCCCCTACTGTTAGCATCTCCCAGATTTGGGGATGTTACAATATAGCTTAGTAATTCTTATTAACTTGTTTATAGGGCTTGAGGACGTACTCGAGGATTGGATACTGGAGAAGTAGTGCCTCGTATATGAGTATCTCGGGCATACTACGTATACAAGACCCTAACACTCTACCCACTACCGTCACTGACTCCATATGCCATGCTTTGATACCATCTTTGTAATATCCCTCTCTCGAGGATGCTACATGAAGGTAATATGATGTCTTATCCCCCTGAGCCTCTGACTCTCTGACTATGAACAACACTACAACTCTGTCTCAAATGTAAATTCATACATGGGACCATTGCCCAAATCAACAATATGAAGTGTACTCTAATGCTTATAACTGTTTACTCAATGTGTTATACCATATAATCCTATCATGGACACTTTTTAACTTTTACACACACAAACTTTACTATACAAATGTCTGATACAAGACTTTACTTTGACTCTAACTGAACTATATTTCTGACTTGACCTAGGGGACTCAAACACCCTAGTGAATGCCATCAGTATCTTTCCTCTCGAGCTCGTCCTCCAAGTAAACCTATAAAACAGAAACATTGGGAGTGAGGGGTTAGATTGTTTGAATGAACTAGTGAGTGGACAGTTTAAAACAAAATTGAAATACTTGATAAAACGTCTATTGTTATGATATCAAAAATATTTGTGGAAAACTGATTCTTTCTTAAAACCCTTTCTCATCTAAAAGTAATTCTCTTTCTGTGAAACTTCTCGGGAAATTCTTTCTGTTTGTAAAACTCTGAATTCTTTCTACAAAACAAAATTCTCTTGAAAACTCTTTCATAAAACTTATCATTTTTGGAAATCATATCTCTGAAAATTAGTCTATGAAAAATCTTTCTTTGAAAATCTATCTATCAAAATCTGACGGATGTGGGCAAAAAGTATCGCTATTCCCCTATACGCCTAAACTAGTGGTCTTGGGACGTTACATCTCGCCTTCCCCCAAGCCACTAAACTAGAGCCAGGCATTCTGATCCATGCTAACATCCTGACCCTGAATCTACGATCTAGGGGTGTTACGTCTCACCGTCCCCCTAGCCCTAAATCTAAAATCTAGGGGCGTTACGTATCGATGCCCAATGTCCTGTTCTACATATGTACATGTTCTAAATCCAAAAATCCCAGTAACCGTCAATTCCAGTATCTGTGCTAAGTTACATCTGAGGTGGATTTTTCCCCATGCCTCCAAAAATCATCAAACTCATACTTTTTAAATCAATATTTTCTAAACATTCTTATTATAAAATAACTGGAAATAATTTCGGCTAACACCTTAAAATGCTTAGAATATGTCTCGAATCAAAACAAATAAGTAAAATCAACTTCGAAAAAGAAAGATCTATTCACAAATTTGGAATCTGGCTGGCACTTATTCACTTCGTCGAATAAAATTATTGTTCCTGCCGATAATCTATTATTGATAAACTCAATTAGTACATAAGTTAGGAATATGCTTCGGAACTATATTAAGTTTCTAAATTCAACAAACTATTACCACTACATGGCGTATTATGCTCGTGACATGACATAATGCGTGTATATATGCTGATATGAAACTCTTAGGGTCGCCTCTAACATCCTTGGATTAAATTGGAATGGCTAAATCTGATTCTGAGAAAAGGCCATGCGTCGTGACGCCAGAGGTTACGCGTCGCAATTCCCACTAGTCAAACCAGAGGCCGAGAGTCTCTGTTTTTTGTGCGTCGTGACGATGAGTGTACCGCGTCGTGATTTCCACATGATCATACCCATGACAGAGCCTCTGATTGTTACGTGTCACAACTCTAGGTGCTCTGCGTCTCAACCCTAGCCCGATTTAGGGCCTAACACTAACTCTTCCAACAATAATGTACAAGGTAATCTTCAACACTCTCATCAAAACTTCAACTCAACTTAATATAAACTCATTTTATATCCTCAATCAAACACAACTTCTCATCTTTATCATCAGCTCGTAAAATATTATTCCCCCAACACATACATGATTCATTCTAGGCTAATACTATCATAACACTCTCCCAAAATACATGCTAACAATATTTTTAATGCCAAATGAATAAATCCAAACTCTAGAGTATATAGGGTACGAATTTGGGACTTCTACATTTCAAACTTAAAAACTGAAATTAGAATAGGGAAAGAGGATAAAGAACTTACTTTCCATGAGATATGGTTGGAATCATCATTTGTTACTCCAAAATAGCATGAGGAGAAGAGAAAAATGAGAGAGCTTTCCTTAATGCTCCTTCACATTTTTGGCTTAGAAAGGGGATGAATGAATAGTGCTCTATTTATATAGCATTGGCTGATTTTTGTAATGAAATGGGTGGCTAGGATTGTTCCACATCACTTAATCTAGGCCATTCTCGAATTTTACTGTACCAGCCCCATAAATTATGGTTTTGGACCTACTTTTGATTTGAATAGGGAAAAATGTCCAATGTGGAAGTTATATCTCTCGGCCTTAGCCTTCCGATGATATAAGGTTCATAAAAATCAGAGATCGTATGAAAATATTGTGGCCTAAATACTAAGGATTTTTCGGAGTAGTATAGAAAATTATTTCCGTATCGGATCTACAAAGAATTCATCGAATGTTTAAAAATTAAATCACGAGCACATACACGCTCGAGCATGATTTATGTCGCGTATTATGCTACTTATAACATATTAGTCGTCGAAGTTTCCAGGGTGTTACAATATGTACATGTATAAGAATATGTACATGTATTCTTATATTGATATGATGATCAGATTTCTATATTTGATGTCTTCCCAGGCTTCATTTTGATGTTGGACTATGATCCAGGTTGTCCAATTTTAGAATACATCATGTTCTCTTTTTTGTAAATTTAAAGGCTTATGGAGATAGGTTAATCTTGTCTCCTGCCAGTAGCATCATGTCTCTGGCGGGGTGTTACAAAATCCAATCCTAAAAGGTTTCAACTACTAAAGTAAAACTAATCCTAAAAGTTTCAAGTAGTCCCAAGTCGAAGTACTCCACGCTACTTTGCTGAAATAATATTGTAATTTTCCTTGTTCATATTAGTTTTTTTTTTATATATATTTTTTCAGAGTATCTAAAAAGAATTGGGGTTTTTGTTTTTTAGTCTTGTTTATAATTCATATGTTTGTTAGTTTTCATATTCAACATTGGTTCTCTAATGGGGTGGAATTTATCTCTTGGTTGCTTTACTCTCTCGTTGTACATGTTGAGGCTATAGTGCTCCAACATTATTCTTGTGTGTGTTCGTTTGGGCTTGAGCAGCGGAAGAATGAAAAGTGATATTTGTGTGTGTAGGATTTTATTTTTTATTCTTATTATTATTTTTTCCTGTTAATTATTTTATAGGTGTCCTTCGTCAAGTTTCTGAGGCTTTCCGTAAATTTTAAAGGTTGTTCAATATCAAAATTGAGGTAGTTTTTATGTGTATTTCATTTATAAACTTCACTTACTTGATGTCAATGTCTGAAGTAATTGTCCATTTTAAGTGCATTTTTTGGATTAGATTGTTAATTCATGCCAAATATAAGTAGAGTTATAAGATAGCTAATTATATGTTTGATGATTTTTTTTCCTTTGTATGAAATATTTAGTCTTAAATATCTACGAAATATATATCATACGCGTATGTGTGATATATGAATATTGTATGCTAATAAACTCAAATACATATACATGTATATTTGAAGTGGCGCACATATATACATGAATGCATATAATCAATTCTTTGTATTATTATCAGGATGGATCAAAATTGGAGTCAATTGAAAAATAGGTTATGTACAGAATATGTAAATGGTATTGGTTCATTCATCAATATTGCTAAAAATCATTTAAACAGTGAAAATAAAACATAAAACTCGTTGCCCATGTAGAGATTGCTTGACTACAATGTTGCATGATTTATGCATTAAACATGACTTTTTAATTTAGTTTTATGTCTAAAAGATTATTAAAAAAAAAATTAGATAATCATACACAAATTAGATTTTCCAAGGGGCATAATTCAATCAAGCATGCAAACCATAAATTAAACATAAAACAAAAGTTTTAGAAAAAACTTGTGATATATTTTGTTGAAGATAAATATTGAACCAAGTCGAGTGAACTCTATCCTTGAGAACTTATTAGTCCCGTCTCGGTGCACTACGGATTTCTTGTCGCTAACGTTCTCTCATGATACTTGGTTACTTCTTAATTAAGGGGAACTCATTTTTATCAAGAACACGAACTAGGATCAAATGGAGGAAATTCTCTCAAAAACTTATTGTCATTACCAAACTCGCACCCACATATATAAATAAAATACCAACCCGCACTATACCTGCTGCGGGTTTTAATTTTCATTACCAAACCCGCACCACATATAAAAATAAATTTCCAAACCCGTATTGGTATATAATGGATTTTTTGCGGATTTTTAAAATATCATATAAAAATAAATTTCTCGTGATAGAATATTCTCCATCTATAAGAAAACCAAATTAAACAGAATATTAAATCATCTATAATTTTTTCATATGTCAGTGGAGTTTGGTTTGAAGTTAATATGAAGTCACAAATATTAAACAAAATATTATACCAAAACCAATTCAAAAAATGATAAAGTTGATAAAAAAAAATTAACTACAGATTAAACCAATACAAGACCAGAAGCAATTCAAAAAATGATAAAGTTAACTACAGAATGTGAGTCATTTTATATTAGTGGATTTTCTTTACCCTAAAAAATATATAACAAAAAAGTTACGTTTACGGATAGCGGATACTCGCTGTAGGTATCCATTGATTTTACTTAATTACCAAATCCGCTTAAATATTTACCAAATCCTACCCATTGCGGGTGGATTTTTACGGATTTACGGGTTTGTAGGCGAAGTTGCCATCTCTAGTTATGACCCTCCAAATAAGCCTTTCAACCCTATGGGTCATATTTTTTCCAATTAAAAAAACACATTCTTTCCAAAAAAAAAAGCCTTTAAACCCAAGAATTAAGTCTTTTCACATTAAGAATTATATCATTTCATTCCTTATATATTTATACACCTTATATTTTGAAATTTTCCTACATCTTACAACATGGATACTACAAAAAGGCAACATCAATTGGCCAACATCACCAATCAGTTTATCACTAGGCATATGTTATGTTAGACATTATGACCCATAGCGTCACTGTTTTGTAAATGATATTGTATTATTGTACAAAATTAACTATGTGATAATGAAATTGCCTTTTGCCGTTTTGTAATTTATTTACTTTGATATATAAATGGCGAAAGTCCATATGATTAATTCCGTATTGAGATGATATGAGACAGTATCAATACATAAAGGTTTAAATCATTAAATATCTCTAGTCGGAGTATTATCGAGATCGGACATCGATAATGCAGAATAGACTAGTATTGCACTTGTGCATGTTGTGAGGGCACAACGGCATAGTTCTCATATATTTAAGTATAGGATACTTATGCAAGTGCGATAGGAGGTTGTGTTTTACCGATGGTACGGAAAACAGCTTCGCTCTGGATAGACCCCGCGGAATCCCATTGGTAGTATGTCTGCGTGTCTATGGGAGGCCGCATCAGGGTAGGTGTATATGGTCTTAACCTGAGACTTGCATCGCTAGTACTTGCGACAATAGGTAAACTTTGGTTTTTGTGGTTGGGGGACCTTAACTGGTTCTGTGTTCACCTCTTCTGGGTTTATTAGGAATCGTAGTGCACTGGGTGTGATGTCAAGATGGAAGTATCACTTCAGACATATGGAGTTGATGATCACGCAGGATACAGAACTAGTGCTCTATAAAAGGTTGCAACCGTCGGGACAATATGACTAGGTCAGTATTGCCCGATTTAAAGAGACTAGTTGCTTGATGTCCGATATATGTTTCGTACGGGGCAGACACATTTCCAGCCCCAGGCCTAACATGTGATCGTCCGATACTGGATCGATGTACGCAATACTACGGTATACTACGCTTGATATAGATCTAATATTCCAGTAAGAATATTTCTGGAGAATTGGGTAGGCATGGCGCTTTGCTAGAAGCCAACATTGTCTTGTAAATCGGTAAAAACGTAGTACAAGGTACGTACGTGTTTGGATTATCCAACGACCGTATTTACTGCCAACATATCCGGAGATCTCTTGGGTCGCTTCCTGAAGATTCACCTATGATGTTTGATTCGAACTTTATTAATCTTGGATTAATAACGGAGAAACTTTATCTTGGATAAAATGCCTTATTAGGAGAGAGAGAGAGATCGATTAATTTGGAATTAATCGATAAAATAATATATTCGATATATTATTAAACGAAATTAGATTTCGACGCGGAATTAAAATCGGATTTTAATTCGGGCAAACGAATTAATTTAGAATTAATTCATTAGCGAACTGAATAGTAATTTCGTAAGGCGTAATTATTTAATTCACGTCGCGACGGAAATTCGTTAATTCAGAATTAACGAAACCGAGCCCGAAAGTGTTTGCGGACACATTCGTATTTTGAATCGAGTGATATCCGCAAATCACATCGCGATATCTCATTACTTAATACGAATAGATGGTGGATGTATCTAGTCACCTTTGAAGGATGATACATTGTCTCTAATCTCAAAGTGTGGTAATGATGGCAAATGATGGATTTCATTTTGGAGGGAAAGCCATGCACGGTTTTGAAGGATTTTTTGCATTAAAAAATTCTTTTGGTATTAGATATCATATCACTTTTCATTTCCTTTGTCTCTCACGGTTTTTGGCATGCAAAGGAACAAAATTAAAAGTGAAACACTCTCCTCTTCTTTCTCTCTGCTCACGCGTGGCTGCACTAGCCAAAACAGAGGAGGAATTGTTTTTCTCATTCTCCATTTTTGCTAGCACAAGCAAGGAATCAAAGGAGGTGATAGGGAAACCACCTTGGAGCTTGGAATACACAAAGCTTGGAGCTTTCAACTCTTTTCTCCTCTTGGCCGAAACTTCAAGGATCTTGGAGCTTCAACCTTTGTTCATCTTTTCATCACAAAAGCTTTGTAAGTATGATTCCGCCATGCTTCAAGTTTATTATATATTCATTTTGTTGTATTTCATATGCTTAATCTTTCCTTGGGACTAATTATAGTAACCAACATGTTAAACGTTTAGATGGTACCAAACTAGAACCTAAATCGGATAAATGCCTATTTTTAATTGGTTATCCTAGGGAAACCAATTTTCACAACCCACAAGAGAACAAATATATTTATTGCTCTTCATGTGGTTTTCCTTATGGGAATTCCTAAATGCAGTGGTAAGTGGGAGGAAAGTAGAACTCGATAAAAATCGGAGTGATATGGTTCCTGGCACCGATCCCCTCACGGAACACGAACATTTCAACAGGGATGAGACTGTTCCACAATCTTCTAATACACAAGAACCGCGTAGGTCGGAGAGAGTCAGAAAACAACCTAAGAGGTATAGGTTTCTGATCTCACCTCATGTAGACATTAATCTTATTGAGGATAATGAACCGGCTACGTATGAGGAAGCGATACAAGGTATCGACTCCGCTTTATGGCAAGATGCCATGAAGTCTGAAATGGATTCCATGTATAAAACCAAGTTTGGACACTGGTTGATGTACAAGAAGACATTGTGCCTATTGGTAGCAAATGGATCTTCATGGTGAAGACAGACATGGATGGAAATATACAAACGTACAAAGCTAGGCTTGTAGCAAAAGGGTATCGTCATCAACATGGTGTCGATTACGATGAAACCATTTACTCGTTGCCATGATTAAAATCTATTCGGATAATTCTTACTAATGATGCATATTTCGATTATGAAATATGGCAGATGGATGTCAAAATCGCTTTCCTTAACAGAAACCTTTTGGAGGTTGTTCATATACAACACCCTGACGGTTTTGTCGTGCCAAAACATGCAAACAAGGTTTGCAAGTTAAATCGATCCATTTATGGATTGAAGCAAGCATTGCGTTCTTGGAACCAATGTTTTGATCAGATCATATTACAATATGGTTTCATTCAAAACGAAGATGATTCTTGTGTATATAAGAAGGTTAGTGGGAGCGCTTTGATATTTATTGTCCTATACATTGATGATGTATTGCTTCTAAGCAATGACATTCCCATATTACAATCGGTGAAAGCTTGGCTTTCATTAAAATTCTCCATAGAAATACTTGGGAGAGGCAACCTTTATTCTAGGAATAAGGATCTACTGGGATCGATCTAAAAGTTATTGGCACTCTCCGAGAACTCGTACATTGACAATGTTGAAAAGATTCAACATGGATCATTCCCAGAAGGGGCTGTTTCCGGTCTCATATGACATCTCTCTATCTAAGGACATGTGTCCTAAAACTCAAGATGAGAGAGATTCAATGAATCGGATCTCGTTCGCTTAAGTAGTCGTATCGATCATGTATGCCATAACTTGTACACGACCTGATGTCTCATATGCTTTGAGCATCTGTAGTCACTATCAGGCCGATCCAAGTGATGGTCACTAAATTGATGTTAAGAACATCATTTAGTATCTTAGACGAACTAAGGATGCTTTCTTAATTTATGGAGATGGGGAACTTGAGATGATTGGGATCACCGTTTCACGTTTCCAAACCGATAAAGAAGACTGTAAGTTGCAATCAGGGTACATATTTTGTTTGAACAACGGATTAGTGAGCTGGAAATATTCCAAGCAAGATACTGTTGTCGATTCAACAACAAAAGCGGAATACATTTCTGCGACTGAATCAGCAAAAGAAGCATTTTGGATCTATAAAATTCCTAATTGGATTAGGAGTAGTTCTGTTAGCAACTGAGCTGGGCTACAGCACAGGCTAAGGAATTACAGTCTCATCAATGATCCAAGTATGTACTTCGATGGTTTCATGTGATTCGTGAGATTATACATCGTGGCGATGTCAAAATCGAAAAGATCGTTTCAGATGATAACCTTGCATATCCGCAAGCGAAAGCGATATCTCAGCATAAGTATGAGCGACCCGTATATAGTTAAGGTGTTGGACACTTGAGTGATTGGATATAGGCCAAGTGGGAGATTGTTAGATAATTATGACCAATAGCATCACTATTTGTAAAAGACATGGTGTTTTTGTACAAATTAACTATGTGACAAAGGAAATTGCTCTTTTATCATTTTGTAATTGGATTACTTGGATATATAATAATAAAAGTCCATATGATTAGTACCGGATTAATAAGATATGAGACTGTATTAATCCACGAAAGGTTTAATCATTAAATATCCATAGTCGTAGTATTATCGAGACTGGACATCGATAATGCGGAATAGACTAGTATTACACTTATGTGCGTTATGGAAGCTTAACGACATAGTTCTCATATATTTAAGAATTGGATACTTATGCAATTGTGATAGGAGGTTCTGTTAGCCGTTGGACTGGGAACAGCTTCGCTCTGGATAGACCCATCGGAGTCCCACTGGTAGTTTGACTATGTGATTATGGGAATCTGAATCAGGGTAGGTGTATATGGTCTTAACCTGAGACTTGCAACGCTAATACTTACGACAATCAATACGTTTTGGTTTTGGTCGTCCGGAGCTTTAATAGGTTCTGTGTACTCCTCTTCTTGGTTTACTGAGAATCGTAGTGTATTGGGTGTGATGACAAGATGGAAGTATCACTTCAGTCATATGGAGATGATGATCACGCAGGGATACAGAACTAGTACTCTTAAATGCTGCAGCTATCGAGAGAATATGACTAGGTCATGATTATCCAATTACAGAGACTAGTTGCTAGTGATCCGATATATGCTTCGTACGGGGCATGCACAATTCCAGCCCTAGGCCTAGCATGTGACATCTGATACTGGATCTATTACGCAATACTTTATATACTACGCCTGATACAGATTATATATATTCCATGTTGAATATATTTTTGGAGAATTGGGTAGGCATGGTGCTTTGCTAGAAGCCAACCATGTCTTGTAAATCGGTAAGAATGTGGTACCTGGTACGCACGTGTCGGATAGTCCGACAACCGTATTTACTGCCAACATATCCAGGAATCTCTTGGGTCGCTTTCCAAAGATTCACCGATGACATTTGACTCGAACAGAATTAATCTGGGATTAATTATGAGAGAGAAAATTAATTTGGGATTAATTACGGCAAGAATTTTATCTGGTATTAAATTCGTTTAGAAGAGAGAACGTGATTAATTTGGAATTAATTGGCAAAATACATTTAATAGTTAAATTGGATTTTACTATTTAATATATTTAATTGGGCTAAAATAATATATCGGATATATTAATTAAAATTGGATTTCAATAGGGAATTAAAATTGGATTTTAATTCCAGCGAACGAATTAATTTGGAATTAATTCGTAAGCGACTTTCGTAATAATTTTGCTAGGAATTATTATTTAATTAAATTGGATTTAATTGATTAGCGACAGAAAATTCATTTAATCGGATTAAATGAACCCGGGCCCAAAGTGTGTTGTACAAGCCAACTTAGATTTGGAATTTAAATGGGTGGGACTCATGACTTACATCAACTTGTCAAAGATTGATGGAGGTAGTTGGCAACATTTATTAACTCCTTTAATAACACACAACCACCAACTTTGGAAGTTAATTTTTTTATTAGTTTTTGGAAAACAAAAATACATTATTCCCTCTATTCTCCATTGTAAAAATTGTGACCCTCTCTTCTCTTTGAAAATTTTTGTTACAAAAATTTCAAGCAAGCTAGCACTTGGGAGTTAAATCAAGGTGATAAGGAAACTCATCCATGAGTTTGGAATTCAATCAAAAGCCTTGGAGCTTCTACATCCATTGAAAGTTTTGAATTTTCCTCAACCAATCATTGTAAGTCTTCCGCAACATTCTTTGAATTTATTCACACATAAATCTTATTTAGGATCCTTCGCATGTGTAGGACACTAACAACTAAGAACTCCTACATGGCAGGCTATGTCATTTGATTTACAAAGGTGAGGTTGGTGTAGCAATCCCGACCAATAGTTATGTACATTAGGGATATGGTTTTGTGTGTAGCTGGGGGTATTTTATAGAGATTGGGAATTCACTCATTCTTACGAGAAGTATATGAGTATCTTCTTTAAGGGTTGAATCGATATTTGAATGATTAGATAGCTCAAGTCTTTCTATTATGAATAGAAAGATTAACATTCACAATGGTTATGAATAAATCATTCATTAGAGAATCAATGGTACTTAAGGTAAAAATAATTAGAGGGGTATAACTGACATTATGACCCGGCTCTAATTATGAGTTACTCGTGAATGTCAATCCGTATGTAACGACTATATCGATGAACACTTACGTAGTTTGGCTTATATTATCTATTTGCGGCAACGGGAGTGCAGCTTCGGGTTTTTAGTGGAATAACCCGAAGTTAATAATTCAGAATATTTAATTAAGAGTTTAATTAATATTTCGAGATTATTGGAGCTCAGAACCATAGGTACATTTGGTCCCCATGCTAGCTCGATATATTGTAGCAGATTAAATATAATTGGATTGTCCAATTATATACTCATATATATATATATATATATATAATATATTATTAATATGATTAATAATAAATTTTGTCACACTTGAAACTATATATTAATTTTAATATATGGTTTTTTATAATAAATGATTATATGATAATTATTTATTATAAGTTATTAAATTATATATTATAATTTAATAATGATTTAATTTTTGTATTTTCAAAATTAGGTTTTTGGAAACCTTTGGTTGGTTTTAGAAGTTACACCTTTTAAAAGGTGATAACATATTTATTTTTGTAACATCTTTTGTCATTAAAGTAAATTTGATGTTACAAAATTTTTACAAATAACCCAAGGCAGGCTGAATTGTCTTATGGTAAAAGGGGAAGGGTTTTTTTTTATTTTGTAAAATAAAACCCTAAGTATAAAAGGTTAAATCAATTTTCCTTTTCACCCTAATTAATTCGTTGTTTCATACCCTAGCCACCCTAGTTCATTTTCTCTCTCAAGAGTTGAAAGAAAACGAGAAGAGAAAAACAAAACCAAATTAGTTGTATGACAATTGTTTGATCTCTAATGTGTTTAGAGATTAGTTTGTGAGTCTAGCCCACATTAGTTTCTGTTAGTTGCGAGACATAGTATGAAAGACTATTTGATGTCGAACCAAAAATTCATCTTCATCTTCCTTACTCTCTACCACACAGCAGTGAGCATTTGTTTCAGCTCACAGCCGTATATTGCTTTGGGTTTTGGGGCTCAGTTTTATTTGATTTTAATCCAGATTATTAGGGAACATTAAGGAATGTTTTAAGACTATTGTGGGGGCTGGTTTTAATTGAAAAATTATAGATGAAACACAGTGGGTATTCACGCAAATTAGGGGCTATTCTGGTAGTGAGCTGGGCGCAATTTCGGGTCCAAAACAGTCCGGATCTGAGCCGCTATTCGGGGGCTATTCTGGGGCTAAAATTTTGTTAAAAACAGAAGCAAAAATTCAGTGAAGGATCTGTTCACATTCAACTAGTCAAAGGGAAGGGTAAAAAAAAATTTCAAGGCTGATCCTAGGTGCCTAAGGTGTTTCCGCTGCGCTAGAAAATCGGTTCCTACACATTTATCTATATATCCGCTTACAATATTTCATGTAAATTTGATTTTTTTTTTTAAAAAAAAAAACAACAGACAATTCTATATATATTCATCGTACACAGAGACGTTACTAATATACCCAGTCTTCCTCACAGAGAAGTTGTTTACAGAGTTGACCAAGCGAATAACAAGTTAATGATTGAACATAACACTAGGAAACTTTCTATATTAATATTCGAAAACATTAAAAATATTGACATTTTGTTCAACTAACGATAACTATAAAGTTATACACGTGTTGATGGTGGTTTTTCACCCTAATAAAGGTTCAAATACCGAGGACGGGTGAGATATGTATGGTACTTGGACCAAAAATTGATAATAGGGGCTGAAGGGCTTGGAGAGACAGATGAAGTTTGACAGAAGGACCTGACCTTATTATACGGAGGTGTTTTCCCGAAAGTAGAGCCCGCTGGAGTATTGATAAGTATCATATGTCTTGGTATACCGAACTGAGGAATGAAGATGGGATCACGGGCCGACTGTATTGGAGTCATATGACGTATGCCCTACTTGGAAGTTTGGGCTTATAGAAGGATGATGCGACTGAAGTTGGTCAACAGCTCTCCTTGGGAAATGACCCTACCAGAAAAAACAGTATCGGAGCAGTTGAGTTGCGGGCCACCACACCAACCAAGCATGTAGCAGTGGCCAAAAGGTATGAATTATGGGTTTTCACTGATAGGGGTGGTTGAGCCAAGAGTCAGTACGGCTGTTTGCAGAGTGGTTAGGGGGAAAAAATGGGGCAATGATGACAAAATTACATAAGATGACATCTTAGATGGTGGAATAGTAGATTTGGGAGCCTAGATAAAGGGGTTGAAGTCTCTGATTAAAGGGTCGGCTATTTTATGCATCTCACAACTTTGAGAGAAATTTAGAGTTGAAGGGTTAGTAAGAGAGATAAAAAACATATCAGCACCTGACCACTTGAGTGATTTGTATCGGGCATACTGTAAAACAATGAGGTGTTATTTTGGCCTTCTTGTACCCCCACTTGTAACTCGGGTTAGTCTTAACCTCGAACAAGTAATAAAATACACTATTTTTACTCGTAGATGTAGGTTGGAGCCACTCTCTTTCGAACCACGTAAACTCTGTGTTTTCTTGTCTGCTTGTTAAATTTTCTTTTGGTTCCCTATTATCCAAACAAATTCACTACTGAGTAAAGTTTATTCGAGGAGTTAATTTCCTATATTACCCTTCAAACAAAAAACAATCGTTAACAGTTAGCGCCGTCTGTGGAGAATTAGTACAAAAAGCAGCAAACACACTGAGACAATGGCAG
The DNA here is from genome assembly GCA_019454045.1 of Zanthoxylum bungeanum. NCBI lineage: Eukaryota > Viridiplantae > Streptophyta > Magnoliopsida > Sapindales > Rutaceae > Zanthoxylum > Zanthoxylum bungeanum. The sequence goes on along the minus strand of SKCR01047032.1, from coordinate 15,402 downwards.
TGGAGGAGAATCATAGAGTTTCAGAGGTATCAACAGCAGAGTGGATGACAAAGATGGAAGAAAAATTACGGTTGGAAATGGAGAACGCAAAAAGAACAAAGAGGTAACATTGGCCTTCATGAAAACCATGGCGGAGAAAATTGAGAAGTTAGAGAAAAATAATGAGGGAAAATATGTGAAAGCCCTAGTTGGCAGATGGGAGAGATTGCCAATGGTAAGTGAGCATTCAGAATGGAAGACGATCGTAAGGTTGGGGGAAAGAACGCTCATAAGGTGAGATCAGAGGTTGTGGCTAGTGCTGCACTTGTAGAGGAGCCCTGGGAGGAAGATGACGATAAATGACCCCCAAAATCATCCACTAATAACTCGTGTTTTGGAAAGACTATGCTTGGGCGATACTGAGGGCGGAGACGAAGAGTTCCGAGCTAAGAGAGATATCACACTCAAAGAAGCGAGTATGGTGAGGCACCGAGAGCCATCTGAGATATTGGTTCCAGAAAGAGATGAGGAAATGGGAAAAGAGCGCATGAGGAAGTGTTCAGGATGACCAATATACAAAGGTAACATCTCCTTTTATAAGGAAGTGTTGGAGGTGGATTTCATCATGAGGTTCTTCATGCCTGTGATTGACATCTACAAGGGTAACACATACCATAAGTCTCATGTTGAGAAATTCACCTTACTCATAAAGATTCAAGGTGTGTTAGGGGAATCAATCTGTAAGGTATTTCCCCTAACCCTAGGAGTGTCGGCAAGCTTATAGTTTATAAACTTGACTCTGGGAAGTATCATCAACTTTTCACACGTAATGAAGTCTTTCTTGCGCCATATTAAAGGAGTGTACGCACCGAAAATGATAATTGGTTCACAGAGGACGATGAAACAGTGGGATGAAGAGCTGATGAAGAATTTTTTTAGATAGATACCACAGTTTGGTATTGGAGGCAGGGGCATACGAGTCCCCGGAACACTTGGAAACTATCAATGGAGCATTAAAGTTTGGAGATTATGGTCCCACCTCAAGACTCTTAAGATTCCATACTAATCAAAAGCTTTGGAATAGGCGAGGAAGTTTGAGCTGCTAGAAGAAGAAGTAAAGATATCCCGATGAGGTGCAACTCGGGTGAAGAAATCGCCAAAGTTAGATACCCGTCACAATAGAGGTGGTGATTGGAAGGGATCAGACCTGAGGCAGAGGGTGTTCAGGCCAATAAATCATGGAAACCCAGCATCCGAAAGTAGGCTCCAATTAAGGTTGCACATGTCACGGGGGGTACATCATATACAACGCGGAACTGGCCACTATCTCAGATAGCTTGGGAGATACAAGATAAAGGGTTGTTGATAGAGCCTGACCTGAGGAGATTGCCGATGGACAAGAGGAATGTTAGAGCTTATTGCACACATTATAATGCAAAGGGGCATAGCACCGAGAACTGCAAAGATTTGTGGGAGCAGATGGATGACCCATTGAGGAATGGTTACTTCAAGGAGTGCGTTGATCATGAGGCCATGATGGTTAGAAAACGAAGGGAGTAGAGGCATATATTCACTATAGTCAGATGAAGAACATTGGCCGGAGATTCGAATCAGGCATGGAAGAATTATTGTCGGATCAGTAGCCTTAAAGTAATGACTACAAAGAGGGTCCCGAGGATTCAGAAATCTAGACCAGTCCCAATAATATTTACATAAGAGGTTACTCAAAGAGTGAGTTATCCTCATGATGACGCATTAATAATTAAGGCCAATATCGACAGAATGGAGGTGGATCGATTATTAATAGACCCCAGAAGTGCGGTAGATATCATATCCAAGGAAGTCTTAAATGGTTTGGGCGTAGAGTTCAGCATTTTGATTCAGGATGTAGCCCCACTGTATGGGTTTAGGGGTGATATGATGATTCTACTAGGTTGGGTGTAATTGACAATGACCTTTGGGAAAGCACCCCATACCCGGTTTATAATGATTGATTTCAATGTGGTTGATTGTTTGAGCAGTTACAAAGTGATTTTGGGAAGGCCTTTCATGATGAATCAATGGTAGCTATGTTGAGCTACTATCTGAAGTTCCCAACCAGGGATGGGGACGGGGTAGTTTGTGGAAGTCAAAAAGTGGCGAGAAGGAATATGAATGAAAAAGAAGAGGTCGCGGTTAATGTTGAATCGACTGATGCCCAACCCGAGGACCCCACTCAGTATGGAGGAGCAGGGGAAGAGTTGGAATTAGTGGAGCTTTTTTGTTCGGAGAAGAGAGTCAAGGTCGGAGTAGGGTTGGAATAAAGTCTGAAGAGGCATCTCATAAACTTTCTGAAGGAATATGCAGACATCTTCACATGGAATCACATGGATATATCCGGAATAGATCCTCGAGTCATCTGTCATCTTCTATCGATAGATCATGCTCATAATGCTGTGAAGTAGAAGAAAATGACCTTTAATAAGGAACGGTACGAGGCCATCTATGAGAGTTAGATAAGTTGATGAATGTCGGGTTCATCAGAGAAGTCAAGTATTCAGAGTGGGTATCAAATGTGGTCTTGGTGAAGAATGTCAATGGAAATTGGAGAATGTGTGTAGATTTCTCTGATTCGACAAGGCTTGCCCAAAGAACAACTTCCCACTTCCTAAGGTGAACCAGCTGGTAGACTCAATAGGCGTCATGGACTGCTTAGTTTCATGGATGCGTTCTCGAGATACAATCATGTCAAAATACTTCCCGAGGATGAAGAAAAAAACCTTCGTCATAAATCAGAGGCTCTATTGCTATAAGTTGATGTTTTTCGGATTGAAGAATGTATGGGCCATATATTAGAGATTGGTGAACCGAGTCTTTATGCCACCCATCGGTAAGATAATGCAAGTCTATGTCGGTGACATGATAACAATGATTGTAATGCCTGAGGACCATTTGAATGACCTCATAGAAACTTTTGAACTCTTGAGGAGGTATAAGATGAGGCTAAATCCAAAAAAAATATGCCTTCGAAGTATCCTCGAGAAAGGTTTTTATGTATAGGGTCAGCGCAAGAGGCATTGAGGCCAACCCTTAGAAGATCAATGCGATGTTAGATTTGAAATCACTACGCATAGTGAAAGAGGTGCAGAGCTTGACTGGTCGGGAAGCAGTGCTCAACCGATTTATTTTTACGGCCAGTGATAAATGCCATGTCTTCTTCGAGTTGATCAATAAGGAAAAGAAGAGAGTTGAATGGATGAACTAGTACGAGAACGCATTTCAACAACTTAAAGGGTACTTGAGCCGACCTCCATTTCTGGCCAAACCAATTCCAGATGAGATGTTATTTCTATATTTAGATGTTTCATAGCATGTTGTAAGTTTGGTGCTAGTACAAAAAATATATATAACACAAAGGCCAGTGTATTATTCTAACAAGGCATTGTTAGATGCGAAAACCTGGTACCCAACACATTAGTTGTTGGCCCTGTCTCTAGTTACTGCAGAGAGGAAGTTGCGACCTTACTTCCAAGCTCACCCCATCGGGGTATATATAGACCTCCCACTTATATAAATTTTGCATAGACTTGAGACCTTGGGTCGTCTGGTAAAATGGTCAATAGAGCTTAACGAAAATGATATATGTTACCTACCCTGATTATCTGTTAAGGGACAAGCTCTAAATGATTTTGTGGCCAAATTCATTGTGCCCCAAGTAATGATGGTTAGGGAAGATAAGTGAGAATTTTTTATTGATGGGTCAGTTAACTCGTTAGGGTATGGGGCTGATGTCATCCTCAGTAATGAACATAGTGATAAGCTAAGCTATGCATTAAGTTTTGTGTTTGATGCAACCAAAAATTAGGCCGAGTATGAAGCGATCATGTCAGGGTTGAGGCTTTGTAAGGTAGTTAGGGTAAGATATGTGATAGTGAAGAGTGACTCACAACTGGCTATCCAGCAGTTGAACGATGGGTTCCGGGCAAAGGAATCTAATATGATACCTTACCTTATGAGGGTGAAAAAAATGGACGAAGGAATGAGGAATATGAACTTCAAGCAAATCAATCGAGAGAATAATTAACATGTGGATTCATTGACTCGAATGGCATCGTCCATCAAGTCTAAGATTCCTCGGGTATTCCCCTTAGAGATCCATGAACCAAAAAGTGTGGGAGGTTCTAGTGTGATGGAGGTAGAGGTTGAAGTTGAATCGACCCGGATGGACCCAATCAGAAGGTACCTAGAATCCAGAGATTTTCCATGGGACAAGAAGGATGTGAGAAAGTTTAAATATAGGAGTGTGTGTTTTTGCCTAATAGATGGATACTTTATAGAAGGGACTGCCCAATGCTGTATCTGAGGTTTCTTGGGCTAGATGAGGCTAATTATGTGCTGAGAGAAATCTAAAAGAGCATCTATAGAAGCCATGCTGGTGGGAGATCTATTGCCCAAAAATCACTCAGGCGGGGTTTTTCTTGCCAAAGATGCTTCAAGATGGACTCAAGGTTGTTAGCAACATATTCTCAAGATGGATTTTGATGATGCAACACTTGAAGTCTTCGATGCACATTAGCGAGACATTATAAAAAAATATCGAAGCACATTGGTGGTGAAGACCAATGAATGTGAAGAATTGCTAAGTCTTAGCTTAGAGATCTAATTGTTAAGTGATATGTTTACTTAAGTATATAATCTCATAGAACACAAGCACATTCATATAGAAGCATTAGGGTCATGTGCATAATATTTTAAACCTTCAAATCCTGCATTTTATACTGAGACTGGCATATCGATCTCATACCGGTCACCATATCGATGGACCTGCTCTATTTGCAACCTCTCAGAGCCGGCACGCATCATACATGTCCCATATCTATCCACCATACCAGTCTATCTAGAGATTACATAGCCACTGGAACTAACATGCATCATACCGGTGTTCATACCGGTAAGCTGAAGTGTTACATGCATGCTGGAACCGGCAAGGGTCATACTGGCCATTATACCAGTGTCCATACTGATGAGGCTATTTGTTATACATGCTTACTGGAACTGGCAATGAACATACCGGCCTAACAGATATATTCAAACAATAATATAACTATTAAGGAGTCGTTGCCTTGTCATACCGTCATACCGGTGTCTGGAGACCGGAAAACTGGTCTCAAATAGAGTAGTTGGGGCAGTTTTCATTTTCTCTATAAATAGGCCCCAATTTGGTTTTTGCAAATGATCGTACACCTTCATATAATTTATTCTAAGGCAAAAACATAGAGTTTTGTAAACTTAATAATCATACACTCTCATACATCAAGCTCACACACTACACCTTCACATTCAATAATAATGAGCTTAGAACACTTGAGTACACATTGAATCTTCATTATCTTTATGAGTGCTTAAGTGTATTCGTAAATATTTTTATTAAACACTGGTAAGAGGTTATTGAGTGAGCCTACGCATAAAACTTATTGTAGAGGTTTTTGAGTGAGCCTTTATCTAAAACTCATTGTAAAAGGTTTAGAGTGAACCTAGTATGTAAAACTCTTGGTTGCGGGTCAGCCACAGAAAATTCGTTGCTAGTGGAAATCTTCAAGTGCGGCTTGAGTGAGTGGACGTAGGTATTGTTGGCCGAACCACTATAAATCACTGTGTTATTTTCTCTAACCTTAAACTCTTTACTTATTACAAGTTTTATTATCTATATGTTTATTATTAATTAGAAACTTGCATATAGGTGATATATTACAATAGAGAAAATCAACCTAAGCTTAATTAGTAAAACAACATAAAATCGGCAAGAATTTTAATTTCCGCATTATTAGGCTATAATCCAATTAACCCCCATCTTAGGTATATAAAGTTGTACTTGGTATTTCTTGTAGGTAATTTCAGGGGTGGCTCGAGCTTGTGATGGGTGTCAGAAGAATACCGACGTGCCCAAGCAACGGTCTAAGCAACTAACAAATCTAGTCCTTTGACATTTGCCCAATGGGGTTTGGATCTTATTGGACCACTTCGTACAGCTCGGGAACATGCCAAGTTTGCAATTGTGGCGATTGAATATTTCACTGTGATTGAGAAGAAATCCATATATGTTGTAAAGAAGAATATTATGTGCCTATTCGGGATTCCAAGGGCCATCACCACGGATTATGGAAAATAGTTTGACAGTGCTGTGAATACTTCAAATTACCTTGAGATTTGCATCTCCTGCTCATCTGAAGTTAAACGAACTGGCAGAAGCGGCAAATAAAACCATCAAGAATGATATGAAGCCGAGGCTAAGATCGTGTAAAGGCTTTTGGGTTGAAGAGCTGCTGGAAGTCCTGTGGGCAGATTAAACAACTTACAAAGACTCCACAAGAGAAACTCCTTTCTCGTTGGCTTACGGCTATGAGACAGTGATTCCAATAGAGATCGGGATGACGACCTATTGGGTCCGGAATTTTAGAAAGGGAAAGAATGAAGAACTCCTCCGGCACCACCTTTGCTTGGTCGAGGAGAAAAGAGATAGGTCGGCACTCAAAATGGCAGCATATCAGCAAGTGATGGGTCATTTCTATAGCAGGAGGGTCTCAGTACGAACCCTTCGTCCTGCAGACTTGGTCTAAAAATGAGTCATCTTAAATACAAAGAAGCCTAAAGAAGGTTCATTGGGAGCCAAATAGGAAAAAACTTTACAAGGTTGTCGAGGTAATCAGATTGGGTGCCTATCACTTGGAACAGCTAGAAGACACATGACTCAAGAAACCCTAGAATGCAGAGATGTTGAGAAGGTATTTTCAGTATGGCCTCTCTTAAAATAACCCACAAAGAGTTGTTAGAAGGGCAGTAAATCCCAAGAATATAAATAAAATTTTCATTTACTAATAAAAACATGTACACTTATATGTTCGTTTGTTATTACCAAGAAATACAGCGGGATGTGTGGAACACAAGTACCCCCATTGTAGGCATTGCATTTTTGCATGTGAAACCCGATGATGAGTCTCAGTTGGAGGCACTACCTTTTAAGTCACGGAAGTCGCGAGAAACAGATATCGGAAGGGGAAATTCAGGATGAGTATGCTATCAGAGTCGTTTCACATGTTCACTGTTTTCGTTCGTGCTGCGTTCTTAAACACGTTAGAACGTCAGGCAGATTGCGGGCGTTCGTGTCGCGTTCGAATTGGCGTTCGAACGGTGTCGGTAATTCTGGTTTTGCTGCTAGCCTCACATTAAGCCCAATTCGCCCAAGCCTTGGCCTGCACGCCCAAGCCCACTTAAAACACATATTTAACACATGGTGAAATCAAAACAAATCTAAAAATCACATACCAAATTAAAATAAACATTAAAATCAATCAAATATTTTAATTCCTTAATTAAGATATTCACCCACCAATTACACAAGATTCCTTCCTAACTAAACAAAATCACATACTAAATTAAAAAGATGTCATGCCTAATTAAAATCAATTATAACAAATTAAAGATATTGACCTCCTAATCTAAACCAAATTTGTCCCCCCTCAATCTTTGACTTTCCTTGCTCAACACAAAATCAAATCCCTTCCTTGTGAGACAAGGTGAAGCCCTAGCCATTCTCTATATAAACAACCCCTAACCAAGACATGATTCCCCTAGCTCATACACATAATATACACACAACTCACACGAAAATCACAACACACACAGAAACCCTAGAAGTTCACGCATACTCAAGAAATGACACAAAAATTCTCTTGATCCCCTTTCCTAATCACCAAAAACCAGACCTCCATTCAGCAACCTTGTATCACTGAAAAACAGCCCATACAGCAGCCCCCGAATCACACCATAACACCACCGAAAATCACACCCAAAATAGTAGCCAAAACATCCCAAAAACAGTAACTAAAATACAGCAGCAAAACAGTAGCAAAACGGCAGCGAATCAGAGTCAAAATCAGCAGCAAAAGTTGGAGAACGATGACTCAAAATGGTAAGACAACGAACGATAGCAGTGAACCAGTGAACCGGAAGAGTTGCGGAGCATCCACCCTTCCGACGATCGTGTACCGTACATCCGAGAGGTGATTTAAAAGGTTTGACCTGATGGCACTTTTCTCATTAGTTTATATTCATTTTTTTTTATTGTTTATTGAATTCTATTCGCATGAGAGTCGTTTGTGGATGCATGTTGTGGCTTGAATGAAATGGAAAATGTGTCACCTCTTGTGGTATATAGGATGGAAACCTGGACATAAATTTTCATAGCCGATTCCAAATGGACGGTAGTATGATATGTACTCGGGATACAATTCCACGTACCACTTGAGTAAATGGCACATTCTTTTGTTTTATGTTGCTTTGATTTATTTATTTATTCTGCATGTTACTTTTGTATGTATGATACAATCGAGCGCATGGGCTTAGTAAGTCGGATTAAAGGTCCCCTATTTGGAGGGGTTAAAATCATTTACCACAATGATGTGCCGCACCGGTTGATGTGTGTTCGGTTGAATGTAAGATATGTTCAATCGGGCATACCAAGTTTGATATGATTGTCTTTATTTTTGTATGCATGATGTTATCGAGCGCATGGGCTTAGTAAGTGCGATGAAAGGTCCTCTAATTGAAGAGGTTAAAATCCTTTACCATGATGTTTTTCCGCGCCGATTAACATATATTCGGTTGAATGTAAGATGTGTTCAATCGGGTATATGAAGTCTAAGGTTATTGTCTTTATTTTTATATGCATTGAGATAAGCGCATGGGCTTAGTAAGTGCGATGAAAGGTCCTCTAATTGGAGAGGTTAAAATCCTTCGCCACGATGCTTCGCCGCGCTTCGTATTTCGTTATTTGCCTTCTTTATGTATGTATTACGTCATATTTTGTGCATCAGGTCTGTTCCCATTCGAACGCGTTTCCGAACGCTATACGAACGCGAACCTTATGTTTTCCATTCGAACGCGTTTACGAATGCTACTCGAACGCGCACGCATTTTGTTTCATCAGGTCTGGATCCGTTAGAACGCGTTACCAAACGCTACACGAACGCGAACCTTCTGTTTACCGTTCGAACGCGTTTACGAATGCTATACGAACGCGCACACACTGAACTAAATCTGTCTCATCATATTTCATGGACAACTGCCTTTTGGGTGATCTCCCTTGCATTATGTAGCCAATCATATCATTCGTATTCCTGCATTCACCCATTTGATGTGTTCTTGGGATGATATTCAAGCATGATTAGGTTGTTAGCATGTTATTTGGTTAATATGTTCATGAGATAGTACTCAAGCATGATTAGGTTGTTCCTAGTTTTCCCTATCATATGATTAAGAAATGTTAATGAGATTGCCATGTGATGTTGCATGTTGTGATGAACTTGTTGATGTATGCATGTGAATTTAGAAGCATGATACTCTTGGAAATAAGTGTTACTTAAACTTGATTAAATTACTACATAAATCCTTTCATTACAAGTGACATAAGTAAGGGACCATTCCGAACCCAACGGTTTGAGGTCTTCCCTTGCGAGGGGTGAGTGCGGCCTTAAATCTCATTTTCCCGGTTCACACCGGGTGGCGACTCCATCATTCTCCGGTTTAGTCCCCCCCGGGGTATTCCGTACTCCCGACCCGGACCGCGAGCCCAGGACAGCATGCGTCGCCCAGTTTCTGTGTCCCACAGTCTGGCGACTCCACTAGGGATAGAGAATCGGCCCCGAAATAATGTCTTGTAATGTTTGGATTTATGTTTTAATTGACCGTGTCTATAGTGGATAAAATGAGGGTTTAATCAAAGGCATTTTGAGGCTAGGTAATGGTTTGGTGTCTTCCTTCATTCACTACCTTTCTAGAAGGAAAAGCTGTGAAGGCACCTATATAGCCATCTACTCGTAGCCTATTGTGACGGACTAATTTGGAGGACTCGTTGTTTATTCCTGACACCAAGCGATAAGAGCCTAAGAGGCTTGGGTATTTAAGTGAGCCTCGCTCCACCTTCCCTATGGGGAATCTACAACAGGAAATCCATTTGACAGTCCGTCACACACCATAGCTCATTGGCACGTACCTTAGTGTATAAAAAAGGGTGCGCTCACTTGGTCGCTCGAACCCTTGAATGGGGAGACCTAGTTGTGGGCTATCCTTCGCCGGTGAGAGCCTTTGTCTATACTCTTGCTAACCCACCCATAGACCGGGTTTGTATGGCTAAAGTAACAATTATTTCCTTGAGCATGTGCTTGTGGACCATCCTCATTTGGATGCAGTTGGACTATTGTCAGAAATGCGGACTTGCTGGGCCATTTAAACTGGGGCGAGTTCGTACCTTATGACTATTAGGCCCAAAGCTTCTGAAATGTCGATGGGCCATTATGTAGAAATTATTACTTTATGTTTGCATTATCTTTCTTCTATGCTTGTGTTTGGGAACATCGTCGTTTGGATCCATTTGGACCACTTGTCATGGGATATGGGCTTGTTGGGCCATTTAAACTGGGACAAGAACGTATTTCATGACGATTGGGCCAAAGGCGTCTAAGTGTTGATGGGCCACTTTGTGCTTGTGTTCGGAACATTACCATTTGGATTTAGTTGGGCTCCTTGTCATGAGATGTGAACTCGTTGGGCCATTTAAACTGGGATGGGTTCACTCCTATGACAATTAGCCCGAAAGATTCTAAAATGATAACGGGCCGATTTGTTTGAAAATTTTAATTGATTTAGTATGTTATATATGTTACATGCATCTCATGCACCTCACACATACATATATCATGTTAACACCATCTATGTCTCAAAAAGACATCATAGATACCGTTTGGGTTAGAGAAGGGACAAGACTCACTAAAAGAACAAGTATGAGTGAATCCGATAATGAGGTGTCCCGTATGGATCAGTTAGAGAACGGTCTCGCCAAGATCACTGAACAGTTGCAGGCTTTGACTACTGCTGTGGCTGGCATAGCCGGGTCTCGTGCTGGGGGTAGTTTTGGGGATGTGAGACAAAAGGAACCTCCGAACAGATTGGGGGATGATATCCCCACTTTTGATGATGATATGGCAGAGTATGCAGCAGGCAGAGTATCTGGGTCTCAGGTAGAGTTACAGAAGCTCCGGGATCAGGTTGAGTCAGTTACCCGCAAGATGAGGGGTAAGAATGAGGATTTGCTGGATTATGACACTCTGACTTTCGAAGAGCAGTTGCCGGCACAGTTCAAGATGTCTGATATGGCTAAGTTTAACGGGAATGGGGATCCAAGGGTGGATCTCCGACAGTTTGTATCAGTCATGAGTTCAGTTGGCCTATCTCAACGCCAAGTGCATAAGATGTTTGGAATGTCGCTCGAGGGAGCTCCCGTGGTGTGGTACCACAGTTTGGAGAAGAAAGTGAAGGAAGATGGGAGAGAGTTGGCTGATGATTTCCTAAAGCAGTATGTCACTGACCTAGAGATCGATCTGTCACTCCGCGATCTGGAAAATGTTAAGCAGAAATCAGAGGAGAGTTTTAAAGAGTACGTGGACCGATGGAGGGGTCAGTTGTTGAAAATGCAGACTAGGCCCTCAGAGAAGGACCAGATTAAAATAATCATCAAGGGCACCAAGCCCTCCATCTATGGGAAGCTAATGAGGATGACCTCCATGATTACTGATTTTCGGCAGTTGAGGGAAACTGTCATGGATATTGAGGAAGAAGAGGCCGAGAATAGAAAATTCTATGGTCTGAACAGGAGGCCCATTGGGGGAACATCGGGAACAAAGCCCATTTCTGCTGAGATTTCCGCTATCCGAAACTGGAGATTCTCCAACTTGGGTAGGCCCTTGTCCAAAGTGTTGGAGAAGTTGAAGAGACAAGGACTTCTATCACCCTTAGAAGCCAAACCATTACCCAATCCCCCACCACCACATTATAACCTAAGCCTTTACTGTCACTTTCACCAACAAAATGGCCATGACACCGACAACTGCGCCCGACTCCGTCATGAAATCCAATACCTAATAGACTCCAAGAAAATACCTGACCCAGAAATAGAACAGCCTGACAAACACAGAAACCCCTTACCCAACTACCGTGCCGTACCACCACCAGCCTATATGATCAATTATGGCCTCCCAGAAGACCTTGTCCTAAAATCCTTCACACCCTCAAGCCTTTTGCTGGGAATCTGGGATAGTACTAGTGAAGATGAGACTGAGCAGGGGAAAAGCTTTTGGCTTGATTTCTCTAGCAGTGATGAGGAAGAAGTAAGAGGAATGACACGTAGCGGTCGTTTTTACAATGATATGGCAGAAAAAGGGTAAGGAAGTTTTCACAGATGGTAGAGAAGTGGTTGAGACTGCAGAAAATATTGAGGAGGATATAGTGCTGAGGCAATTGAGGAAGACTAGAGCACAAGTGAGTATCTGGGAACTGTTATGTGCATCTCGAGAGCATAGGCAGACCATGGTTGAGGCTTTGAGCAAGATTGTGGTACCGGAAGACGCCAACCCTGCAATGTTTGTTGGGTCAGTTCAAAAAGAAGCTTTGCAGATATCTTTTTCTGAGAATGAACTCCCGACGGAGGGGAGAAATCATAATAGGCCTCTATTTATCAGGGCCGAAGTGAGGGGCAAGAAAACCTCATGTGTGATGGTGGATGACGGTTCGTCCATCAATGCGTGCCCGTTAAAAATTCTGGCGAGATTGGGTATGAAAGCAACAGAATTGACCCCTCCAGCATGACTATTAAGGCTTATGATGACAGTAAAAAGGGGGTTGAGGGTACTTTTGTGGCTATGGTCAAGGTAGGCCATATTGAAGATGAAGTTGAGTTTACAGTGCTGGACATCCCAGCCATTTTTGCCTTATTGTTGGGAAGGCCTTGGTTTCACAAACTTGGGGGCGTGCCTTCCACTTTGCATCAGATGATCAAGTTCCCGTATGAGCGAGAAGTTGTTACTATCCGGGCTGAGGAAGATAATGTCGTGGCTGCCTTGGAGATACAATCTTTCACAAGGTTTCAGGTGTCAGCTACTTTTGAGGAATGGGTGGATCCTAGGGTGGCTAGGATCATGAAAAAAATGAAGTTTGAACCGGGCGAAGGTTCAAAATTGCCAGATTTCAGAGGACAGACCACTCGGAAAGGTTTGGGGTACAGATCTGATGAAGAAAAGCCGAAGGTCAAGAAAAAGGGCCTGAAACTGATGGAATGTTTTGTGAAAGCTTCAGGATATCAAGGGGAGGCTGAACCTGTGGAAGTTAATGGGATTGTGGTGCCTGGATTTGAGATCTTCCAGGATTTGCTAGGTGAGAAACCGCTGACTAAAGAAACTGTGGAAGCAGAGAATTGGGAGGAAGAATTGATGAAGTTGGAGAGCCTGACTCTGGGAGAGGACGAAAAGCCTGAGGAAGACCTGATTGAAGAGGAAGAAGTGTCTATAGATGATGAAGACATTTACCTTCCTGATTTTTTTGAATGTACTTCCGCATTATCCAATAATAAAGACATTTCTTTTGCTTACTTGCCTGAGTCATTTCCATTTACTCTGCACGAATCAAGCATATTTGATATCAGTTCGGCCAGAACTACTACATTTAACTTGGGTACGCTTGAGAACCCCAAGGAAATTCTGATTGCAAGTGAAGTTACCTCTGAAGAGAGGGAAAAACTAGAAGAAGTGTTGGTCAGATATGCCAAAGTATTTGCTTGGTCCTATGAGGACATGCTTGGGATAGACAGAAATATTGCCCAGCACACAATACCAACTTATCCGAATATGAGGCCAGTAAAACAGAAACTCCGACGGATGAGACCAGAATGGGCTGAGAAAGTCAGAGAGGAAGTTAAGAAATAGATAGATGTGGGGTTCCTAGAAGTAGTAAAATATCCAGAGTGGTTGGCTAATATAGTGCCGGTGCCAAAGAAAGATGGGAAGGTCAGAATGTGTGTAGACTACAGAGATCTCAACAAAGCTTGTCCGAAAGATGATTTTCCTTTTCCGCATATAGATGTTCTGGTTGATAGCGCGACTTTATCTGCTATGTATTCATTTGCAGATGGGTTTTCAGGTTACAATCAGGTTCTCATGGCTGAGGAAGATAAATACAAGACTGCATTTGTTACCGAGTGGGGTACTTATTGTTACAAGGTAATGTCGTTTGGGCTTAAGAATGCGGGAGCTACTTATCAGCGGATGGCCACTACACTTTTCCATGACTTGATGCACAAAGAGATTGAGGTGTATGTGGATGACATGATGGTGAAATCAGAGACAAGGGTTGGGCATATCGAAGCGTTAGAAAGGTTCCTTCAGAGAGTTGACAGATACAACCTGCGGCTAAATCCCAAGAAATGTGTGTTTGGGGTGACATCAGGGAAATTGCTTGGTCATACAGTGGGAATGGGCGGAATAGAGGTAGACTCCGAAAAGATCAGGGCAATCACAGAAATGCCTGCACCGAAGACAGAAAAAGAAGTCAGAGCATTCTTGGGGAAGATTCAGTACATCAGTCGGTTCATTGCCAAGTTGACATCGGTATGTGAACCTATCTTCAAACTGTTGAGAAAAGATCAGCCAGTGAGATGGAATGAACAGTGTCAGACAGCCTTCGACAGAATCAGAGAGTACTTGGTAAAGCCACATGTATTGAAACCTCTGAGACCGGGCAGACCTTTGATATTGTATTTGGCTATAGAATCAGAAGCACTGGGGGCAATGATGGTACAGGCAGATGAGACAGGGGTAGAACATGCAGTTTACTATCTGAGTAAGAAGATGCTCCCGTATGAGGCTCGATATCAGGAAGTTGAGAAGATCTGTCTTGCAGTGGTATGGGCTTCCAGAAAGTTGCGGCATTATTTCCAGTCTTACAAGATCCAGGTAGTGGCAAAGGAAAATCCTCTGAAATATCTTCATTCGGTGCCTTCACTAGTGGGAAATTGGGCAGATGGTTGGTATTGCTGACAGAGTTTGACATTGAGTATCTCACCTCCAAAGTGATCAAAGGGCGAGCAGTAGCAGAGTTTCTAGTATTGCAACCTGTTGAGGGGGATCAGTATAAGTTTGAGTTTCCAAATGAAGAGATCCAAGCAATAACAGTTCAAAGATGGAAGATGTATTTTGACGGAGCAGTGAATTACAAGGGAGCCGGAATTGGGATCGTGATAGTGACCCCCGAAGGAGAGACTTTTCCTTTGACCAAGAGGTTGACATGGCCGAGTGTGAAGCATGTGCTTTTGGTTTGACAGCATTGATAGCCTTGAAGGTCGGGAGTGTGGAAATCTACGGGGATTCTATGTTGGTAGTCCAGCAGATACGAGGAGAATGGGAATTGAAAGAAGAACGGTTGAAGCCTTACCTCTTTCACCTCAGAAAGTTGGCACAGGTTATCCCCGAGTGTAAGTTTCAGCACTTACCGAGAGAAGAGAATCAGATGGCAGATGCATTGGCTACACTTGCAGCGACTTGGGAAAATCCAGAAAAGTTA